>CAAE01014117.1:10478-32225 GCA_000180735.1 Tetraodon nigroviridis | reverse complement strand
TAGCTTTGTTGTTTTCAGGTCAAGGCGTGTTAGTGTATGGGGGATCTTGCCACGGGGCCTTTCCCCATCCCTTCCCTCTTGCTCATCTTGCTATTAGGCTTTCTAGTTATGAGGAGTGCATTTGTCTGTTTGGTCTGCCAGTCAGATCTGATTCCAGGTCATGCATTATTAAGGAGAAAATATTTAGAATGCTAAAAATAGCATTTGATTACTGTATTTATTTTTTTTTCCTCGTTTTTCATCGAGCTGCGAGGTCTGGTCACATGTCCGGGTGCAGGTTGTTAGGTGCTTTTTAGCTTGGTAGACAAACATATGGATCACATGGACTGTTAGATGATGGAGTCAGACACGCCAGGCTTCCCTCTATTCTTTGACATGTACACTTATTGCCTGTTTTTTTTCCTATAGCTTTTAGTGTGTGCGTGCGTGCATGTTACAGCGCTCTCGTAAATGCTTCTGGCAGCAGAGTTAAAAGCACTGACGTTCCACGTGCATTGGCCTTGGAGGTATATGTGTTTAATTGATGAGCAAATAAATCAAGTGTGAACTTTGTTGTTTTTCGATTCTCTCCATGATTTTAACAGTGGCTAAATAACCAAAGCAGTGTTGTTTTTTTGTGTGAAATGAATATATTATGTGGATTAAATATGATAATATATCGTTCAAGCCTCTAAATTTGCTGATGATATTGTAGCGGCGTTTTTATGTTCTCTGCTCAATTTGTCAGGATGAGCAGAAAAAGTAAAAAAAAAAAAAAAAGGGCCACATCCGAAGGCCAAAAACAGGTAGTTTTTAACACTTGACCGCACATAATCTCCAATTTGTAAGTTCTGTTGTACCAGGGTCAGTGTGCTGCTGCGTCCGTGATGTGGACAGGTTTGGTTTGGGCTCAGTTGATGTCTTCCGGTTGCAGCAGGGCTTCAGTGTGACGGGTTCATAATAGTGGCCTTTTGTAAGTGAGGAAGACTCGGAGCTGCGGAGTGCTGTTTTGTGTTCCCAGGAGGGAGTGCCACATCTCTGCGAGGGCCACCAGACACACAGTTGACTCTGCTATTGACCCTGTCTGCCCTCTGGGACTAGCCTGGTCCTGTTTGTACACACACTCTGCATGGCATGCCAGACTGCACGTTGTGTATACGCCAAAGTGTGTTTGCGGCGTGTGTATGTGTGTGTGATTATTGCGTGATGTACATTCACAGCATTCACAGCAGTGGGTCATTGACCCTTTCTGTGCCAAATGAACCTAAATGAATTTTTTGTCTCATTAGGACCTATTGAGTTTGAGGAGTGCAATGCAGCCATTGCTACAGAAGGCAAGTGCTGTTAAAGATATTAAGACACTTAAAAATGGGTTTCATATCTCTCTTTTAAATTTATTTATTTATTTATTTATTTTTCCTCAAGGAGCCAAACCAAAAAGGCGAAAAGCGTTTCCCATCCCAGGTCGCAGAAAAGACAAGGACACAGACTCTACGTAAGACCTTAAGACATTTGAGTTATTTGCATTTTCCCATCTGACACAACTGAAATTAAATCAAGTCTTTATTAGTTGGAAAACGCAGCTAGAACTCATTCAAATTTAGTCTATCGACACACAGTTATCCTCTCCCAAATTTAGAACAGATGCATTGATAAATCTAGTTACCTGGTCATAAATATCAGGTTGTTGTGCTAATTTTATTTATGACTTCCAAACGCAGTCTCCAAAAACTAAGTGCTTTTACAAATTAAATAATGAAGAAACTTTTTTTTTCCCAGGGAGTCCACAGAAGTGGAAGCTGCTGTAAGTATATTTTCCTGATCTTTTTTGCCCGAGCTCATATTTTTATTTCGATAGTTCAAACTAGAGAAATTAAAAATGATTGTAGCTGCTCTTTTTTGTTTTTATTTTAACAATGTGTTATTCATTCATGTATATACCCGATCATTTGTGTTTGTGCCTGCAGAAAACTGCCAACGGCGCTCCCCCTGGATACTTTGGGGCCATAGACATCCAGAACGCCGTAAGCAAACCACTGCACCACCCATCAACACACCGCCTCATTTATTACGTGACTAATTATCAAATGTGTGGAAAAATAATATTTTTTTAATAGTTAAAAAAATTCAGTCCAAACAAAAGCAGTAAATTTGCAGCATTAACACATCAGCATATTTAACTACAAATACAAGTTAACAAAAAGAAAAGTAACACCTGTTTGGAACACCGCACAGGTGGCGAAATCATGATGGACAGATCTGTTAAAGGCTGTCATTTAAAAGTGAAGTGCAACATTAGTGACATATTTAGGTTATTAAAATGATTTTACTGAAAAGGCTCAGGAAGTAGCGCATAAACTCTGCACCAGCTGTTGTGGAATTGGGGTTGTAAATGTTTAATGCGCACTGATGTTGTAAAAACGAAGCCCACTAAACTCTCTGTGTACACGACACTATTTGTTCAGATGTTTTTTGGCAAATATCAACAGTGAAAGTTTGGGAAATTTTCCATTGTTTCCTTTCGGGGCTGCAGGAAGGAAACTTCCAGTCAAGTGATTAACAAATGTTTCCATATGCTCATTTCCATATGTAACATAATAGTAGAAACTGCGTACATGCACAGACATACTTATACACAAATGGGAATGATTATTTCCTGTCGGTGTGAAATAAAGTTCTGCCACCAACAGAGAATTATGGATCAGCTGTGTGGTCTACATTTAAAAAAAACTTTGAGTTCATTACAAATATTATATAATGAAGAAATAATCCCAGAAATAAAATTCAACTACTTCATCATTCATGCTCTAAAAATAGTTTTAATTGATCTAATTTTTATTCACTAAATTAATTAAATTTAATTTTGGGGAGACATTTTTGTATAACCTTGATTAAAATAAAAAAAAACCAGTTTGTTATTATTATACCTCAATAATAATTTTGTTCTTACTACTACTACTAATATAAAATTTAGAATAAAAATAATCATAACAACAATAGCAACAACAACAACAACAACAATAATACTGATAAAATATTTTCATTTCTATAAAATAATCAAGTTATATTTATAATAAATAGTATCCCAGTTATATATATGAGTTTTTATTGGCATATGTAAAATTTGGATTTACACAACTAGTTTTTTTTAAATTCTAGAAATCTGACATGCATCTAACTTTTTTAATAATTCAGTAAAACAGTATGAGATTATTGCTAACTTTTTCTCTCCGTGTCTTTTTTAGAATGTTCCACAGGTTGATGCAGAGGGCTTCTGCATCAGGCCAGAAGTAAATGACATAGATATCCTTTTTATTTTCCTCAATATTGTTTGTACTTGCGGAGATTCGTTTCTAGCTGTTTTTTTTTTGTTGTTCATTGCTGTTCATAGTTTTTAGGTCAGGGAGGAAATTTAAATGGCCGTGTGGAAATCCTTCAGTCTTTAGTTTCACACCGGTCTGTTGTTTTTGTCTCCTTAACTTTTTTCCCCCCACATGCCAAAGATAATTCCTTTTATTCATCCAGCGACTCAGAGGACGAAGAGGAACCCAGGAAGTTCCATGTAGAAATCAAGCCCGTTCAGCCAAACAATGGCACCCATCAGAGCCGAGCCACCATCGACGAGCTGAAGGCCTCCATCGGAAACATCATCCTGTCGCCTTCAGCCTCGGTACAGCTGATCGCACCAAACGCTGAGATCTCCACACACAGACCTGTTGCTGTCCTGATCGGAAGCCTCGCAGATCTGATCTTCTTGTCAACACTAGAGGGCAACAGTAGAATAGAATTCCTCTGACACCAAAAATGGGAATGCCCTTCAACTGAGTTACTTCTTTCTCGGAGGCTTTCCTTTTCTCACTCTTTGTCGAAGGTCATTATATTTACCTTGGAAAAGCTTCGAGAGAACTACCTGCATTACCATTTCATTCAGTACGTTGACTTACTGCGCACGTTTCAGCTTCTGTTTTTACTTTAAATCAACTGTGAGCAGCATTTTCTTTCAACTTTTTCCTTGCATGCAGCCGTATTGTGAGCGACTTTAGGGAACTTTTTCTTGCTGCAGGAACCCACCTACACACACTCCCACAAACGTGCGCGTCTGATCCGTGACCTCAGTCATGGAGTCTTTTATTCGGCTCCTTTGCACCATCAGCCGGTCTCTGAATCACTACCCGCTGCCGTATGAAAATAGCTGCTGCCATTAAATTTTCAGGCTGGTATTGCTTGTGTGCAGTCGCGCTGAGCTGCTGGTGTTGATAATGTTGCCGTGAAGCTGCACACAGGGCACGCTCAGTGTTGCAAAAGGGGGGTCAGGCAGGTTGCACCCACCGCACTCTGCCGGCTGCATGTTAAACCAATGTCACGGCATCTTCTCCCTCCCTCCCTCCCTCCCTCCGTCTCCCCACTCTACTCGTACCGCACTCGCTTCTTCCTTTTTTCTTGTTTGCTCTCAGCCTTCTGGTTTTTACTACAGTCCACTTGTTTAAGACAGAACATTTGGATATCCGTGAGACTATTTTATGAGTTAATGCGGGCATTTGTTTTCCTTTTTTGCTCGTGCCGCTGATGAGTTCCGATACATTTACAGTTGGGTTTCACTTGTATCTCAAGCAGCTACTTTTCCTAATGAAACTCCTTTAAAACTACTTGCGACTGAATCAGTCATCAGTACATCTGTGTTATTCTCTGTTCCCATTTCTGTTTTATACGTACATAAATCTTACAGGTGAAATTCGGTGTCTTCATCCAAGGCGATGACGAATTCCACCTCATCTGGTGTGAATTATTGAAGGATTTACCTTTTCTCCCTTTTTTTTCCTAGGTGCTCCTTTTTTCTGTCTTTTGCATTTCTCCTCCTGTTTGGTTCCCCCTCTGTGGTGTTCCCTTTATTGAAATAGCAGTGGAAGTTGTGTGTGTGTGTGTGTGGCCACCAAGAGTCGTAATTGAACCCATTTGCCGCTTAGCGCCTGTGGGACTAAACCTTGGCCTCACAGCTCTACAGTGGTTAAACGCTTTTACTGTGTTCCTTAAACCCTTTTTTATTTCTGTTTCTCTCCCCCCTCCATCCCTTGACAATCCTCCCAACAGCCTTCCTTGCGCGAATGAATTCTTTATTGAAATTGATGCTCTGAGTTTCCACTGGGTTTGTAACCCCACACAGTGTATCTTGCGTATCTTGGTATTTTGCAGATTTATGTGCCGAAAAGAACGGCTCAGGAAAGGAAGTCGGTGAAGTGTCGGGGCCACGCTCTGTGTTGCTCCTGACTGCTCGGCGTACGGGCTTTCATGCGTGGTTTTAGCACCGCTGAATGTTCACCCTAGGTTTAACCTGCGGTATGTGTGAGTCCAGAGTAGTGCAGCGATTCAGTGTCTTTAGGTCTGAAGTGGAAAATTCCCTTTTGCTATTGGGAAAAACAGAAAATGTTGTTAACCTGTATTTGTCCTTTATGTGTTGGACTTTATAATAATTAAATTAAAAGTAAATAATACAGGAAAAGTTCCAAAACAGTAGATCATTAGTGGTTTAAACATCTAATCCTTTCAACAAAAAGTGGGAAAAATCTTTTTAATGCATTTTAAAAAAGTCTTCTGGAGTTCATTTTCTTAATTTTTCAAATAATGGTTAAAAGATTTTCTGATGTTTTCTTGCAAACTGAATAATCATTATCTGGATTTATTTTCAGGGGCAAATGCGGAGAAACCAGTCTAGTGAGTATTTTACCTTTTTTTTTTCTTTTTTCCCGGGGCAGTTGTCTTTGAAAGGAAAAAAAAAAATCCAAAAACCCAGCGAAAGCCAACACATTGCAGGAGAGAGTAAATAACAGTTTCTGTAAATGTGAGCTTGAGGGGTATTTCCTCCTGCAGTACAAATAAGATTAATTGCCTAATTATCTGTTTATGTTTTGACATGTCAGAGATTATCTTCTCTATTTCAGCAAACTGGCCCGGTTTGCAAAAGAGCAGTTTTATGTGATCATGGTGCTCAATACAGCTTCAAAAATGACCTTTTTTAAATTAGTTTTTTATTTTAGCAGTCACGCTTATTGAGAGGTTGTTTTTACTGTTAAACAATAAGAAATGTCCGTGTTCCTGAACTGAAAACCCTAGAATGACCCAGCATTGATAGATGTAAACTGTACACACACTGTATAGGGATCACAGGAGTGTCTGCATTAGGCTGTAAACCTAAATGTCCTGGTGAGTATGTTTTCACTACTGCGGTTAGCTTACGGTCCTGTTTCCTTTCCCTTAAAGTCTCCAGCCCTGAAGATAACACCACTGACAGCCTGTCTTCTCCCTGCAGCCTTTCTCTTTGTTTTTTTAGGCGTTTTGGATTTTTTTTCCTGAGTTATGTTTTCTGTCTTACTTGGTGCTGCTTTGTGTTGCCTAAATGGGTCTTGCACTGTAGTGTAATGCTTTAAAAACAAGGACCACCAAAAAAATTCAGCATTATCACAGAAATGCCTCACATTCCCTGTAGAAAAGTGTTACTCTTACATTAAAGCACATTTTCAGCTAACCCTTATCAGATTTGGGGCATAATGAGCGCTAAAATACATTTAAGACCTAATATTTCTAACCTAAATCAGATGAATTTATGGGTTAATTAACTGATCCAATGTATCTGGTTCATGGCAGTCTTTAGCGATTTGAGGACCTTGTGTTGGGTATTTTACATCCTTCATTTACTGTTGAGGTGTATTTATTGTGTTGAATCACTGCCTGATCTGTAAGTAGCTGCCTGATTCTTTTAACCTCTGTTTTGCTGCAGATGATGAGCTTGCGAAACCCAGAGGTCCAACGTCCAATGAGTAAGTCCTATATTATCATGATTGTCATTATTCTGTTTTGGTTCTTGCTCTGGATGTATTGTGAAAATGTTCTTTCTGTAAAAAAAAATTATTTATTATTATTATTATTTAAATAATTTGCATCCTTGGAACCTCTCATCTGATAGACTGGCCAACAACGACCTTCTCTCTCTGGACCCATTTGGCCCGACCCTCGGGGGCGGCTCCTCTTACTCGGCTCCCTCATCAACAGGTAATTTCTAAATTAGATCCCGTTTTGACTCCTGTGCAGATTTGAAAAGATTTTCCTCGTGGTTCATTTGATAAAACCTTTGGTAATGCTAATTCATGTGATTGTTTACATTACGTCAAAATCAATACTACTTAACCGAACACAAAGTTTATCACTATGTTGAGAAATTGATCTTCTAACTCGATAAAAACGACTGAATTTAATCATGGCTATTCAGTTCAGATATGTTGCTTGATTGACGTGTATTGTCTTTGTGTACCGTATTTTCACCACCATAAGGCGCACTTAAAAGTCATACATTTCCTCCAAAATGTGCGGCGCCCTATGAACCGGTACGCCCTATGGGGCAGCGCGCCTAACGTGTTGTTGTAAGGCGGACGTAGTTGAGGACACCATGAGAACGTTAAAGGGAGAAGTGTGGGCGTGGCTTGTATCTAAAGGACACCAGCGCCGGTGTGAGCGTGATGCTGAACATCGGTGTTTCGGCGACCCTGAAACCGGCAGAGACGCTGGTGAAGCCCAGTTTAACCTGGAGGCGATCAGCTACGAGGAGGAACGTGGGAATCGAGCAGCCGAGAGGATTTAAGATCCATGAATCACAACCAAACTCAGTTTTGCTCCCGCTGCCTTTTTAAAAACACACACTTGCATGCATGTTTTACCGGTGTGTTTCACCGGTGTGTTTCCCCGGTGTGTTTCACCGTGCCCGCGCCCTATGAACCGGTGCGCCTGATGTACATGTTAAATACAGAAAAAGCACCGTGACTGAAACTGCGCCCTATAACCCAGTGCACCCTATGGCCGTGAAAATACAGTAATCTTTTGCTTGGAACAGAGATGGATGTAAATATACGGCATCGTCATCCAGAGTTTATTTTTTAGAGAGCATATATGAAATAAAGGTTGTTACTGCTGTTGAAGAGCTTCTATCAGCCTCTCAAACCCTGTCATTCTATTGCTCAAAAGCCTGGATGCCTTTTCTTCTCGGACAAGCCCATATGGACACATTGATCCCGAAGGTCAATAGGCTGTCTGACAACAGGGATATATGAGGGCAGTTGATATCTACCCCAGTCTTCCTTATTATTTCCTTGTTTTCTGCTTCTCCTTACCGTGCAGCCTGCAGTTGTCTAAAATCTATCTGTAATTGTGAGGGACACCTCAGAATTTATTTTCTTTTTAAAGTTTTAGAAGCCTTTGGTTGTAATTCTCACGTCTGAAATGCTTGACACCAGCATTTAGAGACAGTGGCATTTGCACTGACCCATTGCCTAGGTTAAGCATAATCCACAGTTAATTGGCACCTACTTGAGGTCAGAGGGTTGGCTAGAAAGCCTGCCGGCACGCATGTTGTCAAACAAAGTCTCGTTACTGTCAAAGGTCCCGGCTTAAAAGTCAAAAGAGCATCACGGAGTGCCCTGATTAGGATATAGCGATGGGAATTACAGCTTGTTAAATCTCTCTGTGTACAGTGGAGCAACATAAGCAGCTCCGAACGCACACATGACACATTAAACAAGTCTGCAAGCTATTAAAAAGATTAAACGCTGTGGGTGTGGCAGAGGTTATCAGATTCACCCTTTAGTGGTTCACCGGGTGAGTAATTTATGCTCTACGTGTCATCTGTCTGTGTCACACTGCCACGGTGCTCCACTTTTAATTGTTCTGTTGCTTTCAACTTCTCTCATTAGACCTTGAATCTATCTTCCTTTCCATCCCTCCATCTCCATCTTTTCTGATGAATGACTCAGATGACTATGAGCCAGAAGCTTCAGGTAAAATGTGTGAGCTTCATTAATCAGGTGATCTCAAAGAAAAAGTTTTTTTTTTTTTCTTTTTTCTCTTTCGTACATTTATAATAAGTCTCAGGAAAGCTTCGTTTTGGGGTTTTTTTTTTAGGTTTAAAAGTACAATTGCAAATAAAGGTGTAGTGCCTGTTGCTTTTGTCATATTTGTTGCGTTTGTCAATTACGTCACCTTCCTCAGCTGACGCGGCGCCGCAACAGGAACCGTCTCCTTCTGGGGCAGAGACCCAGCAGCCCAAAGAAATCTCTCCTTCATCCTCATCCTCTCCCTGGGACTCGCCCGATGACCCTTTCCAAGCGCTCAGGCCAACAACAGAGAGGGCCCAGAGCGCCCCCATCACTCTCCCGAGCGAGCCAGTCGACCCCATCCACAGCCAAACGGCCCCCAACCCTCCAAAAAGCGTGGACGCCTTCTCCTCTTTGTGCTGGTCCCAGAGCCAGTGGTTCGCTTTCAGTGATAACTTCACACCAGCTCGCCACCAGGCCTCAGCGAAGGACACGAGCAGGCCTCAGTCCGGCTCCGGCCGATCGAACCGCTCCTTTTCCGACGGCTCTTCGGGCTGCGATGGCAAAGTGCAGGGCGGCAAAGAGGACAGCGCCCCCTGTTTCTCTGATGTCTTTACTGGGATTCCAGACAAGGCAACAACAGCCGCCACTTCAGGCAAATTATCAAGTGGTAAAAATGAAAGAAACAAATTCTTCTGATTAGGTTTGCTTGTCCAGTGTGTACAGTAATTTTAATTTAATTATTTTTGTAGTTCTGTTCCTATGTTTTTCTTTTTGTTACTCTGTGTAGTCATGCCTGCTTTGTAACAACTTTTACAATTTATTTTTGTGATTATTTTGGAATGAGTTTTGGTTAAAATAATCTTTAAATTATTATTTTTTTGACTTGTTTGCTGTTGTGGTTTTAAGACTAAACTCTTGGTTGCATGATTTCCTAAAAAAACTCTGTCAAACTCAAGGTGCACACACACATTTCAAACCAAACCAGACTGGCTGGTGTAAAGGACACACACAACTTAGATGACTGATATCAGCGCTGTTGTTACAGCTAGTGAGGCTCTACTCTTTTTGCTCAGGTTTCCAGCTATGTGTTTGGGTTTTTTTTATTTGAAAATTGAAAACCAACTTACCCTTAATCTTTGGGCAACGATGTGCATATTTTTACACAGCAATTTGGCATAATGCTTCTGATATTGACCCTGTTGAGTTTGACACCCCTGCTGCTCGACTCACGATGGTTTGGTGTGTATTCCTGAGTTACTGCAATATCTGACTTCCTCTAACTAGAGAAATGTGTTTTCTGTGTAATAACAGCAGCAAACAGACCAACAACCCCCCTGACGACTGGAGCCCTGGTGCCCCCACCACGACCCTCCTCCAGGCCAAAGCTGCCAACTGGAAAGTTGACGGGAATCAATGAGATTGTGAGTTTGTAGCCTGTGTGTGTGTGTGGTGCCACATTGATTACTGTTAATGGTTTGTGTTTGTAATGTTGTCACGTTGCTTGTTTTCATTCAGGTACGGCCGTTCAGCCCACCTAAGACCACCAACGCCAGCCCTCCCCCCACTGCCCCACTTGCCCGAGCAGAGAGCTCTTCTTCGTTGTCCTCGAACGCCTCGCTCAGTGCTGGGAGCACCCCGACTGTTGGTAAGATTCCATTATTAGGGAGAACCTCTCCCTTTTTCATCCTTTTTCTGTGTGATACAATTTTCTGAGCTCACCTCTCACTCCTCTCTCCTTCCATCCTTGACTCCCTTTGTCACAGCAGCCTGGCACGCTGTCACTCCCTCCCTCTCCTCCCCAGAGCCTGAGTTACTCACCCTCTCTCCTTTCTTTTTGCTAAGTGAGTCTGCATTTCCGACCTTTGTTTTTCCTGCCTCTCCGTAGTACGATTACCTCAGCCGTTTGGAGGTGCTAATTATGATTGCACTGAGACGACGTGGACACCTGAGCGCCAGACCTGACTCCGGAATTTGTACTTTTTAAGCCGTGTTTCGATTGAACGTCTGCATTACTCTGACCGTGAGCCACATTCGTGTTGATGAGCAGATAAAGAGTGGGTGCTAGTAGTATCAGCATTAGCCCACCCACGTTCACAACTAGGCTCCTCCTTATCATCGCATTTGTGCTGTTTGGCTTCATTTCTGTCTTTCATTCTTCTTTATGCCTTTTCCTTCTGGCATAAAGAGGATGATGTTTTCGTAGTGAATCTGCCTCCCTTTGAGAAGCGCTCTGAAACACCAGCAGGTAGGGCGCCAGTCCTGGGAGAGAACTCTCGTCTTTTTCTAACCAAAATTAACCCCGGTTTGCTGAGTTGATGGAACAGCCAACGGTGCCAAGATGCCTGGCTCTGCTGTGTTTGTGTGTTCATCTGTCTCCACCAAATGTCACCTTCTAACAGCGTGAGAATTTAGGTTTGACCATAACGACGTCGTCCATTCTTTTGTTGACTCTAATTATAATTGTCTCTGAGCTCATCTTTGAATCAAAAGCAGCTGTAGGATGACTTAAACCTTTTCTTAATTTTGTTTATTCGGCAAGTAACGGAGCGTACGGGTTTGCAGCTTGCGACTGACTAACTGCGTTAAGCCCCATCCAAGTATTGTAAAAACACATACGGGGCACCGTTGGGTGATTCAGACCTTCCTGATTCGGATGTGAGCTTTGGCGCTTGTGCTAACAGGACTCCGACCTGCAGCTGAGTCAACAGACCTCCATCTCTGTGGCTGTCTCTTTCTCAGGGACGTCTCGCGGTCCCAGCCCTGTGACCCTGGCATCCCAAGATGCTTTGCCCATTGCCGTGGCCTTCACC
The DNA here is from genome assembly GCA_000180735.1 of Tetraodon nigroviridis. Taxonomy (NCBI): domain Eukaryota; kingdom Metazoa; phylum Chordata; class Actinopteri; order Tetraodontiformes; family Tetraodontidae; genus Tetraodon; species Tetraodon nigroviridis. Next base: position 20,578 of record CAAE01014117.1, on the reverse strand, counting down.
GAGTCCGTTAATGCGTACTTCAAAGGAGCTGATCCCACTAAGTGAGTCTCACATGACGTCTTGTAGCTCAAAGTTCCCGACATGGATCTGCACGCATATGCATTTTTGTCCATATTTGAACTCGGACAACACATGATGCCGTAAGTTGCCGAGCGCCTGTGTTGCATTCTGGGATTGTGCGTTTCACTCTCTCCTGAATGTGAAGAATGTTTGGTCCAAGTGTGACACCATTCCTGCAGAGTGAATAAACCTACATGTGGTAGATTATAGTCTGGGGCAGAGAAAACATACAGGCTTTTATTAGCTAACTGCTGCTAAATTGCTGCTGTGCAAAAGGCTTATTTTTGCAGGGATTACCAAATGTACCAAATGGAACATTTCAGAAGCGATGCCAGTCAAGAGCAGCTGTGGACTTCCAGCCTGGGGCAGCCGCAACCGAGCAGAAGGACTCTTCTGACCGTTACCAGCCTACAGAACATACACAACTAAAAAATATAGACTTTTAAACTTTAGTTTGAGCCAGCACGAATAGCAGTAACGTGCAGTTTTGTAAATGAGTTTTAAAAAACATTGGTTCATTTAAAGAATAGGTTCCTCGGTTTTTACTTCACCTTCATATTCATGGTGGAATTGGTAATGTTCCGGTTTAGGAAACTAACCCCAACCCTGGTGGTGTTCAACAGGTGCATTGTGAAGATCACAGGAGAGATGACGCTTTCGTTCCCCATGGGTATCATCAAAGTGTTCACCAACAACCCCTCACCAGCCGTGCTCACCTTCAGACTGAAGAACACCAGCAGGTTGGAGCAAGTCCTGCCCAACCAGCAGCTACTGTACAGGTGAGGCGTCTTCCCTAGAGGGCTTTCTCACACAAACACACAACCAAATAGCTGCTCTATAACCTTATGAGACGACTGCTTGTCGGACTGGTGCTTCATCCAGAGGAGCGTTTTGGGCTGGATGACATGAGCGAGGACAGAGCAAATGTAGTCTGCGTCAGTGAGAGGAAATTCAATTAGTAATCTGACATAAAGCTATCATTAAGCTGTCAGGGAAGTATTTTCCACCAGACATTAGCAGCCGCATTCTCAGCAAGTCGTGCATCTTCTGACACACTTCACACGCTGGAATAGCATTGAGAAGCAACCTTTCCTTAACAGCTGCTTTATCTAAAGCATATTATTTTATCTCACCTCTTTAGTCTGTGACGCATGGCTTTAATGTATATTTTCTTCCCATGCGTTACAATGGGCTATGATGCTGAAGTCTCGCTAAAAGATAAATCCTCGTATTCTTTTCCAAATAAAGTAATGCCAGCAGCTTCTTCTGTTTTTAAACGCATCACTCTCTGGTTCCTCCCAGTTGTCCGCGAACAGCACGTCATTGGATTAATTGCATCACGAGGAATTCAAGATTTAGTAGCTGGTTGCGTATAACAGGGTCATTTTTTCCAAGCTATTGGAGCTTTACACCCAAAGCCAGGAAGCGCAATGAATAATTGAGCCTCTGATTACTCTATGTGTGTGGCTGTGTGCGTGTCTGCATGTGCGTGTGCCTTTGGGGTTGTCTTTTATCCAGCGATCCTTCCCAAAGTGACTCTAATTCCAAGGACTTCTGGTTCAACATGCAAGCACTGACATCCTACCTCAGAAAAGCCTCCGATCAGAATCCCTCAGCTTCCTACTATAACGTGGACATCCTAAAGTACCAGGTCAGTCCGATCCCACAGCCTAATCCAGATGAATGTGCTGTAGTGAAGGAATGCTCTCCAAAAGCCCCTTTTTAGCTTTTCACACTCCAGATAAGTGCGAGACAGAAGGAAAAACTGTTATGTTGGCTCAAAGTCGTCAAATTGTGCATGAACCGCAGCCCCGAGGTAAAATCCTCTTTTAAAACAAACACAGGCTATAATTTCAAAGTGGCTTGTTCACATATTTATGTTAGTTGTGCATCACAGCAACTCTGCGGCCTCTACAGTCCCACTGGTCAGCGCCACAAATGCCAGATCATTCAAAGGCAAAGAATTTATTCCATTATTGAGATTCACATCCTATGCCCCGTTATTGTCTGCACAGCCATAAGGCAAGACTCAATATATGTTGCACCTTACGTGTAGTGAATGTCTTTGTTAGTCTGTTCCTTATTTTCCTCCTAAACCAGAGTAGCTAAGGGTTAAGGCACTTGGTTTGGCCCCACTACTGAAGAACTAAGTTGCTCTCCCATTGTTCTTCACCGGACAGCGGCTCACCACCGTGCTAAACAAACACTGGCTTGCTTTTATTTGGGTGGTTTTACATCGAAAAAAAGTCTCACTGGGTTCGATCTAAGCCTCCAGCACAACATTCTGCTTCCACCGTGTACGTTCAGGTGCAGTCTGATGGGATCCACTCCACCCCCCTCAACCTGACCGTGTACTGGAAGTGTGCGCCCAGCACGTCGGACCTACGGATAGACTATCGCTACAACCCAGATTCCATGGCAAACCCCGGGATGCTCACCAACGTGCAGATCTTGGTGCCGGTGGACGGAGGCGTCACCAGCATGCAGTCCCTGCCTCCCTCCATCTGGTGAGCTGCAGCGCTGGAGGAGCGGAGCTGCACCCTTGAAGCGGTTGTGCTGCACTGTAACAGAAGAAGACTGAGCTTTCCTCCTCTGTTATTACAGGAATTCAGAGCAGAGTAAATGTTTGTGGAAGTTAAGCGACATCTCAGAAAAGTCTGAAAATGAAGGCAAGTTGGCGTTTTTGTTGTTGGAAAAATAAGAGCATAATTTGACCTCAGCGTCTGTGTGTTTGTCGCCAGGTGCCGGGACGCTGAGGGCCAAGTTTGAGCTTTCAAACGGCCCCTCCAACCCCTCCACCCTGGCAGTGCAGTTTTTTAACGAGGGGACCACCCTGTCAGGGATTGATATGGAACTTCAGGGCAGCGGTTACAGACTTTCTCTCAACAAGAAGAGGTTTGCCACAGGTATGAGGGCCGATTGCTCATCCGGAGCCTCGTCGGTGCCGATAACGCAGCCGCGACTCAGGCTCCTCTGTTCTCTCCTCAGGACGATACATGGCAGACTGCTGAGGCGACCCCGCCGCCCTGCCTCTCCGGAACAAACAGAGCAAAATTCAGGCAAAAAAAAAAAAAGAGTCCACTGTGAGGCCTTCTGACCACTCGGGTCCATCTGAGCACAGGTTTGTGAGACTAGAATCTCACCGCAGGAAAACAGCACTGAGTACTGAACACTGTTAAAAACGAGAAAAATAAAAACTAATAAAAAAAAAACAAACAAAACAAAACGGTGAGCCTTCAGGAAAAATGTAGATATTAAATCTAATAATACTTTCGGATCAGTTCTTTTTGTATAGTCAGAAACACTATAAGGATCAGATATGAATCTAGGTTGTATGATAAAAGAAGAAGAAATGCACTAACAATCATTCAGATGCTCTCTTTCCTCTCACACGTTGAAGAGCGAACACGGAGTATTCAAAAATGTCTGCATGTAACAGAAGAAAAACCCCGCTGCCAACTGTAAATACAGCTTCCTCATATTCTCTTTGACCAGCTCTGATTCCGATCTCAGATCAGTTGTGTTCACTGATTCCCGCCCCTCCTCTTCCTCCTGCTTTATGTGCAATAAAGCCATGAAGGTAGAAACTCTCCTCAGCAGCACTGACCCCCGAGGCACAACCTTGAAAAAAACATCCAAGTGCTTTTAAATGACACAAACTCCTGACCTCAGTGCCTCCTCTCACACCGGCTCCAGCGGTGTGCCAGACCTTGTTCTTTTAAACTAGAGTTCATCAGCCACCTCTCTTCTTTTTAGAATTGAATTTTTACTTCTTGTAAATTCCCCTGCAGCCATGACTTGACATGAATTTTTTACATTTTAAGGTGTTGATTTTCTATTATTCCTTAAAAGTGGACTGTTAAATAGTAGATGCTTTAAAAAGATTTTCAAGGGATGTTATTACCTTAGCATCATCTTTGCGGCCTCTGTGGGGAACTGTGCCTCAAAATCTGAAGATTTTACAACACGGGGACAGCACCAAGAGTGTGCCTGTTTGTTTTTACTCCTTTACTGGGATGGTGAAGGGAAAATGTTTTTACGGCCCAAGTGTCTTCCAGCAGTAACTGATTGGACTTTGCCAGGCAGCAGTGACACCTTGAGGATAATTGAATGATGGAAATGCCTTAGCCTGATCTGCTTCTCAACCCTGTTCAGCTTTAAAAAGCACAGACTCTTTTAGATCTAGCTACCTGGGGCGTGTCCCCGTCAAGCCAGGTGTTTGTTTTTTTTCTGCATGTGTTGGCACTGCCAGTAGGAACTGTGATATTAGCCTTGCTGTGAGGGCAAACTTGCTGTACGTCTCAGTATCTTCTCTTGACCTGTGAAGTACACGGGAAGCGTAAACCTTCGTTTGTGGTTACGGGGGAACTGGAGGTCCTCGGGCTGCAGGACTCCAGGAACCCGTCAGAACCAACCACCCGTAGAGACTGGAGCTTAAAAACTGTTGGGAATTTACATCGGTGCCTTCCTCCGTAGCACATCTTTGGGGTCGGACCTAATTACCCCTGTTTTTCCGTTTACTTTCTATTTCCATGAATGAGGATAAACAGAGAAATTTCAGATTCTTTTGAAAATATCGGGTGAAGGGTCCCAACCAATGAAATCACTAGTAGTTCCTGTTATAGTGTTTAAGATTGTAGTTTGGATGAATGAATGAATAGGTTAAGGGAACTTTGGGTGCTTCTTTCTTCTCTCAGTAAAGGCTGCTGCTGTTGAAGGATTTTTATGTTGTCTTGGAAACCTTGTCGTTGATTTTATCCATGTCTAATATCTCAGCTTCTTTAACCTCAACTCCAATTTATTCTCTCCGTTGTGAATTTTGCATCCACAAACCCCCAGAGGGAGGCGGTGTACGCTCCTAATGGATTTTGTAACACATTAACCTAAGTTCAGGTGAGGAAATGCTTTTACTTTGGGCAAAGAAACTACAAATCAGCTGATATGTTGGTGGAGGATCACAGTCACATGGGTGTGGGTGGTAATTGCTTTTGGGGCAGGAGTTGCGTACACCGTGCTACATCACATGCCAAACGACTGGAGAAAACAGCCTTTTAAAGCCTTTTCCTACCATCTGCTCTGCTGCAGAAACAGGACTTGTAGTTCGTACACGTAGGGTGGCGGGTGATTTACTTGACTCATTTGATGTCCTCAATATTAATCCTACCTGGTCGCTGCCATCGCATTTATTGACCAGTTTTAACATTTTGCATGATGATTCTCATAGTAAACCGTTTATTTAGAGACAGGCTGTCTGACCTGGAGCCCGCTGATGTCCATTTCAGGCATGACTTTGTTTCTCTCTCCCAACTTTTAACCAGCCAAACTTTTAAAAGTAGTTAATGCGAATGAGTTTACACAAAATCCTACTATTGTAGCACACATTTGTACAGTTTGTTCTTTTAAATAATATTATCAGATGAGCCAAAAAATAGCACACCCTGTCTTCTGTTCCTTATTAGCAAGCTGGTTCTTGCTGCCCCCACTAAAAAACACAAAAATCTTTCCCAGTAAATTAAAAATCTCCCTTTTTGTTTACTTTTACGTTCTTTTTTTCTTTATATTTTGTGTTAAATAGAGTTTAAAGAGAGTGAAATTGTAAATGAATCTCATAAATTGTACATTTTTACAAATATCTCAGCCACTTTGTCTCTACTTTATGATTTCTCATTGTGCCCATATAAGTGTGTAATATATAAACATATACAAATATATTAAGATGACATCATTATGTGTTGAGTGTGTTTTTTACTGCCCTAAAGTCAAAAATCCCAGACAGAGGCTGAAAAGCTGGTTTTAAGTATTTCTTTAAAGTCAAAAATCACTGAAAGGCTGTTTTCAGTGTTTGCTGTCTTTAAAAAGCATTCAGCCCTTCAAGTGTCTTCAGATTTATAGCACTTGTTTAAGAATTCAACTTTGTGCTGCCATAAATAAGTAATACTCCAAAAATGAGCCAGTATTTGAGTCTTGGACAGGTTGATCAGGTTACTGACCCCACATTCGCCGTGCGGGATGATACAGCACCAAAGAGGAACTGGGAGACACGACCACACGCGGTTCTAATGGGATGTTTGCACTGTGGAGGCCTCATGCTGTGCTTCGGTTTGGAGGCCGTATGCACGAGGGTGCGTACTGCCCGGCAGTATATCAACACCTTGCGTGTATTTACAGTACACACTCAGTCACTCTTTTTGTTCCTCTCCCTGACGGCCTCCTCCTCCTCCGGGGCGGCGGCCTCCTCCTCCTCGTCCTTCTCGCTGTTTAAAACACAAACCCTGAGCTGCATTTTCACAGCCACACGTGTGAACCATCAGTGTTGACTTTATTCTTTTTCCCGCCCGCCTTGCTCGAGCAGAGTGGAGGAGACCCCGGGGTCTCCTGTGTATGATGTTATTTTCCGAAAGACCAAAGTGGGGTTTATGTTAGTCCGCGTGTGTGGTCAGAGATGGTATAGAATGTGATACGAGATCAGTGCAGACAAGGGAAATGTGACTGAAAAAGACTTCCAACAGTGTGGGGGCCATATCAGTTTACCACTGCAGGTGCCAGTGGGTAGATCTAAAAAGATTCTACGTACATTTATATTTAGAAACTACCAGAAGAACTTATTAGAACTTATTAGAACTTATTCCATGTAAAATGTATCGCAGTCATTTCTTACTAAAAGATTCCTGCAAAGCAAAGAAAACCAATTGGCTTCTGTACGTTAAACCCCCCCACCAAGAACAGAAGAGAAACCAGGGTTCCTGGACTGTGTCTGGTGTCGACTGATTTGGTCTGAACATCAGAGTCCCCTCCGAGAAAGAGTGGGAGCAGATGGAGCGTTGAGTCCGGGTTGTCCACCATCACAGTTGTGTTTGCACAAAAGCCCACAGGAGCCATAGAAGTGAGTTATTCTCCGATCCAGAGTGAGCCCCACATCAGTTACATTTATGGACAATCTAGAACTGATGTGCCCATTTGATCTTGCTCTTCACCGCGAGAGAAACCATCTGAACAAACAAGGGTGGTGTAAGGTTATTGCTTTAATACGGATTCTTCCCTGCTCATCTCGCTCCCTTTTGAAAGCCCGAAAGACCATTGTGAAATAACTCAAGCCGTGAATGTGTCCGACTCGTCCGAAGATATCTGTCACAGTTTCCGTCCAGACAGCAGAGTCCTGGCGCAGATTCTCCCGGGAAATGCGAGCGAAATTTACTGCTATAAAATTCATCACAGAGTTGGAAGGCGTGCTTTTATTTGCATCGTCCACCAAGAGTCCTGACACCCCAGTTTAAGCCATTATTTACCTTTAACCCTGCAGCTCCCAGGTTAGCCGGCCCTCCTTCCATCCCTGTCTCCGTTTAGGTCTTTATTTTAGGCTCTGAGTTGTATCAGATGCCTCCAGGCAGCAGTCTGACCCTAAACTCTTTGCAGCTGTTAGGTTGCAAACATCTGCTCAGTCAGACAGAGAGAATATCTGCTCCTTACATCCTTCACCTCCCGTTTTATCTGTACGGGAATTTTTGCATTTGTGGAATCAAAACAACTCCTGGATCTGCTCCTGCTGCTGCTCCAGCTTTGGCTCCACGAGTGCACTCAAACTGTCTTTTCTTCATCTTACGCAACAGACTTACACCTTTGCTCGCGTCTAGAGTCTTCCCCCAAACAGGAACGCGGCCGCTGTCCTCCCACCGGAGAGCGGAGGATAATTCCCTGGACGTCAAGGCCCCAGCCGGTGCGGAGACTGGAGCATCCTGGCCGCTGGAAGACTCCGCCGCTGTCAGCCCCGAGCAGAGGGAGTGGATCCTTCCGTGCCGTGTTTGCAGAGGCACGTCACAGGCCATTTGTCATAGCAGGCATGTGTCTGTGTGTGTTTGGAGAGCGGGGGGATGGGTGACAGGGAAATGGTCACATCGTTCATTCCTCCAGGGATCATTCGGCCCCTCTTTATTGGCCCGGAGGAATCGGTCGATGCAAATGGGTCGCAGGTGTAAACAAGTTCCTTCCAGTGGGGAGTACAGAAGCGCCCGGATAGCGGAACTTGTCCATTTAGATGGTCTAACAGAGTTTTGATGTGGTCAGATAATAGTTGGGCTGTAATTACCAGCTGTTGTCAGATTATTTGATATAACAGTGATGTTTTTATCTGCAGCAGGATGAATCAGAGATCCTGGTCGTGTTAATGCTGAGTTCAGACGAATGGACGTGTTCAATCTGAAGACTTTCCATTAGTCATAACTACAAAAAAAAAAAAGAAATGAGGGTCTGGAAAGCCTGAAAACGGTGAACGCCGCCAGCGAGGAGGCGTAATAGAAGACAGTACGCCACATAGAGTGTTGGACAGATGTGCGAGGATGGTGGCAGAGATCAAGTGAAATGAAGCATAAGCCCAAGGGATCAATACAGGCCCAGTGTGAGTCATCAGCAGACGCACACACACACACACACACGACTCTCCTCCCTTCCAGAGAGGAAATGTTCAGTTCATAAATATTTAGAGTTTGCTAATTGAAAGAACCTGTGCGGCTCCGCTTTGGGGGGTTTCTTTAAACACTCTGTTCCTATAGATTTTCTTTCTTTCTTTCTTTCTTTCTTTTTTCTGGATGTGTCTGCTGCTTTGTTCATTAGTGCCAGCTGAAATGAGCTGAGGCTATGCTACACACACAGCTTTGGTCAGTTCTTCTCTTCTTTGCGTTGTTCTGCTTGGCCATAAGAGCCTCCGGCACGGGCACAGAGGCAGGCCGGGAAATTCAGCAGAAAAGGTGTGTGCACGTCGGCACGTTTGCACCAGGGGTTAAAAATGTATGGCCACGCTGTCGGTGTTCACACACACACACACACACGTTGTGCTGTGTTTCAGACAGCTGCAGCGGAGACGCAGAGAGCGGCGTGGCCAGACTGAGAAGAGGCTGATTTTGAAAACGTAACAATAGTTTGCGTCGTCACACACCCGGCAGGGCGTTAAATGGGGAGGAAAGAAGCAGCAGCGCACGTGGAGAAGCAGCAGCGTGGGGTGGTTCCCTGTGTGTGCAGCTCATTTGGCCGTCCGCCCTCAGCACGTATGGCACGGTGCGTTTTTAAGCCCTTTCTGCTTCTCTGTGCCTGATTGCTGCAGCATGCAGTGATGTGTTCACACACACACACACACACAGTTTACACTCACAGCACTGGTGGTGGGAGTTATCCCTGACTGGATAACTCCCCAAATGTGCAATATTGCATAAATACGGTGGTCAGGGCCTCACTCACTGGGCGTGCGTGTCGTGTTTGCTCATCCATCCAACTCTGTGCACAGATCTACTCATCCGGACACAAGACTGCCCGACGATTAGAACCTCAAAACTATTGTAGGTGGGGTTTTCAGCGCCAACCCCACCTGTGGTTGGACCCCGCCGTGAGGCCCCATCCTCTCTGAGGCGCTTCAGGCTTCCCAGCATCTGGAGCTCTGGGATCATCTCCCGCTTGCTCTGCAAACAGCAGGATGAGGTAAGGCTCTCCGGATCAACCCCGGGTTCCACCAATCCCACCTGTGTGTATCTTTGTTAACAGGAAGCATCTCAGCTGGTTCAGTGCCAGCCTGCTGGCTCCACCAGCTGCATCCCTCTGCTATTCAGACACGGGCGTCCCAGAAATCCCAGTTTAAACGAAAGGATGGAATGTTGAGAGGTGAAGTAGACACACACCTAAGCTGCGGCGCTGTCTGTGTAGCAGGTGATAAAGCAGACTGCAGCACGTTCAATGCTCGTTAAAGCAGCGTGAAACGGTTCACGACTCATTAACCAGCGGATGAGTGCTGGCTGCTTTCAGCCGTCGATACTCTCTCAGCCAATTCCAATTTTTAATCTGTGAGATTGATTCACCCAAACGGCTGTGCTCTGGTCAGCGAGACAGACAGAGCCACCTCCACTGTGACTTTCTTTGGTTTTCCACCTGAGCTGAAATGTTTGTGGCACTGAAATAGTTTCATTCCTCTAACTGTAGGATTTCTCTCTTTTTTTTATTTTTTTTTTATAAGAACCAATTATAAAAACCTCATCTAGACATCTTGATAAACACCCAGC
>CAAE01014114.1:18195-58927 GCA_000180735.1 Tetraodon nigroviridis | reverse complement strand
AAATGTGCGAGACCTAAAGGTATGAAACCTAACAGAAAGTAATGTGTCAAACTGACACACCGCACAGAAAGAGCGCGGGGGTGTGTGTATGTGTGTGTGTTCGGGGGGAGCTACTGACAAACAGTTATTGGAGTGTCTACCTATCGACGCCCTCACCTGCTTCTCGTTCTCGTCCTCCATGCGGAGCCTCTCCTCGATGCAGTTGCGGGCCTGCAGGAAGGCTTTCCTCTGGGCTCGCTCTGTCAGGATGCGCACAAACAGCCCTGACAGGTTGACGCTGGTGAAGAGCACCGTGTTTGCAATCAACTACATAGAGACAACAAAAAAAGGATGCTTAGAAAAGTATTTTTTAAAAACAAATATATTAGGATGTTATAACACGCTCAGCTTTAAAGACAAAGACAGAGGCCTAATTTGATTTGGTTTTATGATAATTTTGCCAAATAAAGATGCACAGTACAATTTAGCAGACATAAAACTAAATGTTCAAATAAATTCAAATCTGATAATTGATTTAGGTTTATTTCACAGCATGCGTGCAGTGTAGGAACACAGTACACAGTCTCAACAATTAAATGTCAGAATTCTTAGATTGTCTTTACCCTGGATAAAATTTGGAGAATGCACTTAAGTGAGAGGTCATTGCAAGTATTCAAGTCACATCTTCCTTTTTTACCAAACTGGAATGAATAAATTCCTTCCACATCGCAGAACTCTGGCGATGCAGCTCAGCCTGTATATTTTCGGTGTGTATGACATTAAAGCGCCTGTGACTCTTTGCTCCGGTTCATCCATCACAGCAGCATGGCTGCCTCAACCTTGTGCAGGACAAAAGAAAACACTTTTTTTCCCCCCCTGCTTGACCAGCATCATTGAGCTGTGTCAGTGACAGACTTAGCAAGCTCCTGCGAGTAACAGCTATTACACCCTGACAGGAAACACTAAACTAATAGAACTGTGATTTTAGGGCATTTTACTGTACGAGCAAGCTTCATAAACACACTGCGATGCACCTCCTCATATTTACCAAACTCCTGTTGCCAGTGACAGGCACCATTCCCAACTTATTGAATAATAGATCACCTTAGAAAAACTGCTCCTGGCTGTGTGTGCATGGCAGCCGCATTCAAGCAGTGTTCAAGTTACTCTGCAGTGTCCAGCAAGTACAACATGGGTGATTTTTTCACCCAGTGGTGTAAAACACTCACACCTCTGGCTGTGTGGGGTAAAAAAATCAATTTTTTCCTGAGGATGCTGAGATTTCTTTAGAATAAATACAGCAGCTCTCTCAAAATGTTTGAATCATAAACCTCTTTTTTGCCATATTATTACTGTAAATATAATTCTCAGGCACTATATGCATTATAATAAGTGAGACAATTCCTATTATTTGTAATATTCACCTCAGAGTGTAAGTCAAATAATCACAGCTGAAGAGCAGAGAGGTTTTTTCCCAGCTGCATAGTATTCTTCCCACAGCACTCTTCTCAGTAATAGGATATTTCAGGTAGCCAGAGCCATGGAAGCAGTTGTACTGTAGCTGGGTGTCTGGGACCTGGGTGGGTGGGTGGGGGGTGCGAGCCCAGGCTGTGCAGGGTCATGCCTCACAGCTCATCTCCTAGCTTAATGGATTAGCTATCTCAGGTAGTCCTGCTAACTCCGTCCTTCACATGGCCACGCAGGTATCTCATTGCTTACGTGCGGGAGAACAAATACGCTGTCATCCTCCGAGGGTATGATGAACTCGCCGCATCTCAATTTTCCTCCCTGAGAAATGCACAATCTTTATGTCGTGCTGCGCGAGAGGCAAAAATGTTCCATCCCCCCCCCCCGCCCCAGGAGAGGGTTGACTGATTTGCTGTATCTCAGTTCTATACAACAGATGACAGCCAGAAAAATGTGCGGCATGTGCATGTGTGTGTTTTGTTGACACAAAAAAGTTGTAAACATACAAAGACATGAACAATTTTTTTGCTGCAGCTAATGAAAAATTATTGTTTTCTCTTATAATGACTGACAAATATTGTAGTGAAAGTTGTGGTGGTGTGGTGTGTGTGTGTGTGTGTGTGTGTGTAAAACACACACTCTGCTTTCTATTAGCAAAGTGAGCACATTTTTTAGGTGAGGATATTTTTTGTTGGTTCTCACCACTTTGAAAGACATTTGAAGGTTAAGCTTTGCTTTTTAGGGTGGGGTTAGATTGGTTAGGGTAGGGTAGGGGTCAGAGGGTTAGTTGGGATGGAAGGGGTTAAGGTTCTCACAAAGACTGAAGTATAAGGGTGTGTGTGTGTGTGTGTTTTGGCCCCTCTGTTTGCCCTACTTCTGCTGCTGGCAGGATGTCACTCCAGCTCTTCATTCCTTCTGGCAACACCTTTGAGGCTGAATCACGTCCCAGAGAAACAGCAATGAACATTTGTGCTCTACCCCAGTTCTTAAAAAAAGCGTAATTCAAATATCATTCACGTAACATCACCTGACATGATTGCTCCCTCTGGTAAATATGCATATTTATAACAATACATACTTTCAGCAGAAAGAGAATTCACTATCTAAAGGACAGATTCATACTAAATCTGGATATAGGTCTAGTCACTGTCCGTGGTGCTGAACTGAATTTCCATCTATCCACCTTATGTATCGAGATTTAGGAGACTAAAAAGAGGCTGATAATAAAGATGCTTTAGCGACAATAAAAACTATACGTACCATTCTCCACAGTTTCTGCGTTTTGACCGTGACAGAACTGGCTGTCACTATCAAATGTGAGATGGACACAATGATTCCCAACACCACGGCCAGAACCGTCCGCACTGGCAGGAGCGCATAGGCGACAAATATGACCAGGATGAGCTGCCACATGCCCTGCTCCGGCGACGTCGGCGGATCCAGCCCCATCGCGCCCAGGGAGAAGGGGCAGCAGAGGAAAGAGAAAGTGAAGCCGAAGAGCAGCGTCAGGTTGATGATCTGTTGGAGCTGAGTCACTTGCAGGTACTTGACATTAGTTACGATGAACAGGGAGAGGAAGATGACACAGTGCACCGGATGGGACCCCTTGGAGATGGTGAGGCTGGGGCCGGACAGCAACTCCACCACGGCCAGCGTGGCGGACATGGAGATGAGGATGGCCAGGGCTTTGAGGGTGGACGTCTGCTCCAGTTTCAGGTTGTAGTTCTGGAACAGGGACTCCAACTCCTTGCAGTCGAACTCGTCCTCGCAGACGATAGTGGTCAGGGGGACACCCGGTGGACAGTGACTTCTCTTCCGCCTGGTTTTGACTTTCTGAAACGATATTTCCTCCATGTCAGTGCCATTCATAAACTGAACACCTGCTCGCAGCCTCGGTCCAGCGGAACGGTCGGATCCCGCTCTGACGCACACCGGAGCCAGCGGTGGAAGACGCGCACAGGCAGCCCGGAGGGAGGCACGGCGATCCGCACGGCTCAGGCTGACCGGTGGCCACAAGGCGCACTCCGCACTATCCACAGGTTGATGAGTCTTGTTCAGAAAGATCAGCCGCCACCGAGCCCGTCATGCTTCCCCCTCTCTCTGTTTTTTTTTGTTGTTTGTTTGTTTGGCTCCCCTCGTTTGCAGTCGCAGAGTAAAACAACAACGTCAACAAAATGAAATCTCTTCCTCCGAGCGCAACGCAAGGAGGAGCGCGCACGGCGGCTGCTCCTGATGGCAAAACCTTTTTTTTTTTTTTTTTTCTTGCGGGGCTCAGATAGGATCACGCCTGCGCATTATGAGGTGAGGATAATACAGGTCTCAGCAACTCACAGCCCATAGATGTGGCTGGTGCGAGTGCTCTCCCTCACTGTCACTCTTGCGGAAGAGTGTTGATCATCCTTTTCTTCCCCCCTCAAATGCACACACACACACACACACACACACACAATTGCGCGCATACACACTGTTGGCACAGACCAGGGATATCCTGCTGGCACAAACCCATTCATCATGATTACTCTGCTGCCACCCTCAGCACCCTCAGCATCACCTTGGCATTCAGAGGGTAGAGAAAGTGAGAGATGGATTCCAAAAGTCTCTCGCTCCATCAGGACAGCAACATGGCTTCCGCTCGCCTCCTCTACTGTCACTGCTGTTCGCTTTCACCGAGTGACGTGTGGCAGGTGAACCAGAGGAAGGTGTCTCAGGAAAGGGAGCGTGAAGACTTGGCAGCTGGAGGAGTCAGAGGACAGAATTTAAAAAAAAAAGGCTAAGTCATGTCAGCTGATGCTGGAAAGAAATTTATACACCAGTAAGCAAGTTTAACCTCTTTCCAGTTCCCTTCTCCTCTGACAACTGAGGAAAACCGACGACACTGAGGGGTTCAAATAGGAAGGAACTCAATGGAACTCAACCAAAATCAGTTTCTAATCCCTGTAAACATGACTTTATTCCTCTGCTGTCCCTCTAAATAATTCACCTCACCCTTACCTTCTGCTCCGTTACTGACTGCCCGTCTTGCTTTTCCATTTTCTCTTGCTGCTCCCCTGAGAAAACGTAACAGGACGCCAGATGTAGGACAAGCTGCCTCCTGGTGAAGGCTCTTTCTTATCTACAAGGTCCACAAAAACACTCGTGGTGCTGCGTCCTGAACCGAAGGTGTTAAAAAGAAACAAAATCAGCTCAGCCATTTGCAGCCTGTGGACCAGTGTAATTAATCTGGAATAGATTACCTGTCAGTGCCCTCGGAATTTCAGTGTTCCACGTGTACCTTAATTATTTTAAATAATCAGAGTGCTGATTGCTTTTTTTTTTTTTAATTTTGAAAGTCATCACACATTCTATTTGCTGCAAATGTCAGCTTCCGTGCAAATCTGACATTCATGTTGCCATTTTGTGTATCAGCAGATGCAGACTTGTACTTGTTCCGAAAGGCAGCTGATTGACAGTCGCCCTGGCCTGTTTGTTAGCAGCGGAACAGGGTCGGACGAGAGTCTGAGGTGTCGTGGGGGCGTGAGGGTGTTATTCCCTCAGCTCTCCGCGAGTCCTCATCTTCCCAGAACAAAGAAAGGTCTTACGGGAGTTCATGCCACAACGCTCCCATCCAAGGACACTGGACAAGGAGACGGCCGCCTTTTTGCAGCTAGAAAAAAAGGAGAGGGATTTTTTTTCCCATCCTCCCCCCTTGCCTCCCTGTTTGTGTTTTGCCCTTGCCAAATCAGAGGCCCATTCTGCAGTTCTGCGTATTTACATTTGGAAAAATTGCGATAACAGCTTGATGACTCAACCGCCTGAGCTCCCTTGAGCGATCCAGATCTCCTTAGCCGCATGTCAGTCGCACAGCTACTCTCCAAAACCCGATCTGCCGCACATGAAAGATGCTCGCCAGTGTTTCATGTTTCAAAATAATCGCGTCACTTGTCGAGCGAGCGGCGAGACGCCGAGTCTCCCTTTTTTCGCGGGCTCCTTGAAAAAGACTTGTGCGGCCTTTAATTCTGCAACCAGGGGTTTATGCACCACGGGTTTGGTCCAGGACGCATTAATATAAAAGCAGCATATAGAAAGGGACATTCAGACATGGTGCCTCCATTTAAATGGTGCTTTACATTGGCTGTCACCAAGCGCTCATCTGTAATGATAGCTCAGCAGCGGGCAAGTCCCACCAGCATCCAGATGTGCAGCTCTGCTGTTCTTGTAATCACAGACACGTTGGCTCAACACCAGCAAATGAAACAACCAGGCCGGGCCCAAGAGGGCCTGTTGTGAATTAGCTGATGTCAGCCTTAATTAAAATGTGTCGTGGAAGGAAAAGGAAAAAAATAAAAAAATAAAAACAACCTTCCACAACTGTAAGTCAGGTGCTTTCCTGGGAGAAATGCTGAGAAGTTCCTGGCTTCGCGCGCCTGTTTTGTCGCATTAGCCCTCCTGAAACGGCGATGAATGCGTCCACGCTGCTATTTATGAGAAAGAAACGCAAAGAATAAATCAAACATGACCACCAGCTAGCTATTTCTCACACAAATTCGGGAGAATTGAGTCCAAATCTGGCCTGGAAGAGAGAGCCAGCAGAAGTCAATTTGTCAAGGCTGAAATTGTAATGCAGCCATAATTACCAAATCAAAACTGGATTTGGGGGAGAAATCTGGAAGTGTATCCTTTATTTCTCACAGAGAATGAGTTCCCCATATACATCTGTAACCACTGTAGATAAATGCCAAGGAGAATCCGAGGTCAGCGAACAGCTCCAGACACTAGTATGTGCTTGATATTGTTTGTAATTTAGGGGAAATAGTTTTTCCAGATGAAGATATCCAGGTTTTATGATCGCAGATGAATTCCTGCATGAAGGTCTTTCTATTTCTCAGATATTTTGATTCCAATTATTTGCATGACAGGTTAAACGAGCGAGGCCTGGTAGAAGAAAAATCCTCCACAGAAAAGAACCTTGGCTAAATTTAGTGCCAGAAATTAAAATTTATATTAACGACTGAAAAAAGGGTTAAACGTCATTTATTTTCCCACAGTCGTTCAGAGAAAACTGCCTTTGAACACTGTTCTAGCCATCTCAAAGATCAGTTGCAAAGAACAGCAGCTGCCTCAAAGAAGTGCAGGCGACAACATCCCGTTTTCTCACGACAGCTGGCTGATTGCAACCTTTTGCTTATCACAGACGACGCCACCCTCCAAATCTCCCACCCGCATCAGCATTGCTAATAAGCTCAGTGGCTGGAACACGCAGCTGACAGACATTTATGCCAGTCGCAGACAGACGTGGATAATTGTGCAAAGGGAGCGACAGGTTCCTCCTCTTCATATTTGCTCTTCTTTAATCAGGTGTGGACAGAGATGGGGCCTTTGTCTGGCAGAGCAGGACTTCAGAATAAGACGCTTTCATGCAAAATAAGTAAATAACAACAGCAAGGTCACAGGCTTGTTTATAATGACAGGAAGCGACAGCTTTCCGTGTGCGAGCTTACGATGGATCAATAGCCATCAGGTGCACGAGATCCGAGTGCCCCCTCCCCCTCCCTCCATAGCGAAATCCTCTTAAAGCGCCTGATAGTTTGAGTAATCTGGGAGGTGTGTGAGCGAGCCCGTCTGCCTGTTTGCATCCAGTCCATGTGCCTCCTCTCCTCCCACCAAGGCCGCGTCCCAAAGCGTCACGTGCGCGGCTCAGTTTCAGTGCCAGGGGCCACCTTGGCTCTAAAAGTTAACTCTGGGCATTAGAACGTATTGCAGCTTAGCGTCTGGTGTTTATGTCCGTTCTAATGAGATTGCTGCCGCAAAATAAATAACTGAGCGGGACAGAGCGAATCCCAGTGGGACTGAGTGGGGGCAAGGGTCATTAGCTTTGTGATGACCCCTGTAGCTTTGTGATGTCTGGCACAGTGCACGGACCTGTGGATTCGAGTTAGAACCAACACCGGAACACACATTCTTCAACATTAACTTCATCCATCTGCACTGGCAACATCTTTTTTAAATAAATCTATTCATGTTACATCTTTTTTTTAAGGTCACGTGGTAGTGTTGCTCTGCAGCCGAGTGTTGTACACAGCCTAAGCCACACAGAAATGGGGTGAAAAAAAACAGAAACATGTGGCAGAGGTGAGAGATTGATGCAGACGGAGAGACGGACACATCTGTCCTAATGCTGAAGCGCCAACCTATGTAACACAGGCTGAGCGGTCCAGAGGCGGGCAGCTATAAAGTATTCATCCCTGAGATGAAAACAGAACACCCCAAAGATGCCAAAAAGGATGAGATTTCAAAGACACAAACAAGCCCGTGCAGGCAGAGAAGGGGCGGCCTCCTCTTTCTTCATCCAGCACCGCTGCTCTGATAGGACCTGCTCGTCCGACTGAGGCGGGGCCAGTGATCAATAACTAGGGGGAGAGAAAAAAATGGTCAAGCGGCTTTGATACTAATTACTGCAGGGTTAGAGCAGATTAGTTCGCACCTGAGCCCCAGTCTTAACAACAACTCCCTCCCGATCAGAACACCTAGGAGCAACAGCAGCGGCAAGGAGGCAGGATGACACCTCGGCCTTTTTATGGAGCCATCTTGTTTATTGCTGGAGCTCATGGGCAGGGCTGCCGAGCTTCCTCCCAGTAGAAATCATCTGAAAAAGGATGGCTGTAAAGAACACGGAGGTCAATATTGCCTCTGGTTTCAAATCAGGATTGATCCCTGCCAAAGCAAGAAGCAGCAGAGATTTTAGGGAATGGTTAGATGGAGGAGAACATGGGTGAATATGAGTGTGTCTGTGACTCGACCTGACATTTTACGAGCATGTGGCCCAGCCTCCGCTGCGCTCAGCCGCCCTCTGAAATCTCTACTTATGAAGCCACGCATGTGTGAGGCCTTTTTGCAGTTCCACACAGAGGCGAGGCCGGAGCCGCTTACGGACATCCTGACACACGTCCTCTTCGCCGACGTGCGTCTATCAGCAATCCAATCCCAGATCCATCCTTTTATCATGGCTTCGGATGAGCTGTCGCGGACCGCTGCGCTCGCCTTCCACTTGCTTATTTAGAATATACATCAAGGACCAAATTGAAGTTCGTCTTCACCCTGCTGCCGCAAACCCCCAGAGGCGCCTGCCTCAACAGGAGGAACAGTCATTTTAGCAAAATGCTATTATGCTCAACATACATGCAATGTAGCCACTCATAACCTCCAGCACTTACATCTAAATTATTCAGCCGTTCCTAACCCATACGATGTTGAATAATTTAACAGACATAAAGTGCCCCATATGTAAATGTTATTAAATTTAAATAAACCAATAAAAAAATGTATTGCCACTGTCATTTTTGGTGTTGAAGACTTTGCTTGTGACATCCAGGAAGCTTTGCAGAGACGTATCATGTATCTTCCGACATTAGGAAACGCTCCACAGGCGCACAGCTGCCACTAAATCAGCACAAGTCTATTAACCTGCAGGGTTTTGGGTCAAACCGGGGACCGTTTCATCCTCCGTCTTTGACCAAATTCATGAATAAAATAAAAGGGCCAATATTCCCTGAAGGTTTCCATCTGACAAATAGAAGCAATATGACATAACGCCCACTTAGGGGAAGAGGTGGTTAGGAGGAAATGAGGAAATGTAATCAGAGAGATGATGATGGTTTAACATCAACAGGTGGAGACGCAGCAGTCAGCGGGGATTTGATTTGGACGCTAATTGTTGAGCAGTATGAGTGGGGAGGCACCACGGCCGCACGAGAGAATACCAATACTTGTCCTTTACGGCTGTGATTCATAGCTTTTTCCATCAGGTCCTGGAAGGTCAAAAAATCTGAAGTAAAAGCTCTTCAAGCAAACACCTGCCGGAGGTTGAGCAGCCAGAGATCATCTTTAGCCCAGCTGTATGTGGAAACCTCTGCTTTCTTTATTGAGTTATCAGAAGTTTTCCCAGGAACACAATGCTCATTTAACTGACTCCTGCCTTCATTTCCACTCAATGACTTAATTATGTTTTGCTGCTCCATTAACAAACGTGCATTATGCTCTTTGTCACACTTAAAAGGACAAAAGGAAAAGGTTTGAAGCACATTTTTTAGCACCTTCTGCAGTTTTTGCTTTTGTTTTTTGGAAATCAATGGCTGACGGCTGTCATTAAAACTCTGTAGAAGGGGGCTTTTGGATATTTCCAGTAGTATTATTGTGCATTAGTACAAGTATCTCATGATAATAAGATGGAATCATAAACATACACATAGTGTTTTAATAATTATGATTAGATTGGAACAGAAAAAAATGCAAAAAAATTACCAAAGACAAAAAAAACCCTTGAACAATGTAAATATTTAATGACATTTATAAAAATGCATCATATTATAACATTAAATGTAACGTTAACCTGTTTCCCTCTGATTCCACCCAGTCCAACTTAATGCAACTGTATCATTAGTTTATATGCGGCTGGGATTGAGCATTTGGTCGACCCAGTACAATGAGTTTTAAAGGCACTGATGATGTTACAATTCTGAGCAAGGAAGTACAAAATATCATCAGCTGGCTTAGATAGTACTATGTAATACTGTGAAGCATAGTTTGACTGCAGAGAAACTGAAAAATATAAGTCTGGCCTGCAACTCATATACTGTACTTGCTATTTAAAAATAGCAAAGAGCTTTTTTCCTATGCAATTAATTTCAGATATAGTGTATTTATGAGGTTTTTTTTTTTTCTAACAAGCTGAATACCAGTTTTAGAAGCAGATGTGAGCAAAAAGTCCCATTTCCTGTATATTCAAGTATTAAGCAGCATTCTAGACCTCCAAACATCACCTGTTATAGTAAAGGAAAGGCATTTTGTATGAAAAAAAAAGAATGCTGTCAATCACCCTTTTCCCTGGCTTGGATTGTGCTGGTTTAAGGAGAATTCATTGGTTGCTGTTGGTGAGGACGTTCTGTGGCTCCTACATGAACTCTGACTCATGCTGGGCCAAAGCTGGAGGTAGAGTAGTTCCGCACGGACCCTGGAAATGGTGCCTGGAAAATCATCACACAGATGCTTAGATTGAATGACACCACACTGGCTTTTTACTTGGAACTTTTATGGCATTACTCGTGTTCCTCGGCTGCCTTACGTAAAGTATTCCGTTTTCGGCGTTGATTTGGTGTTGAATTCTGCCACTGGGACGCCCCTGGAGGCAATCAGGGGACCGAACATGGCTGCTGGGTAAACAATCGAGGAGGTGCCCACCTGCAATTTAACAGGGAACCAGCAAAAACTTCTGAACAACGCTTAATTTAAAAGAAAAAAAAAAAAAACCACGTCAGAATACCATGATGTGCATTTGTGTTTACACAATAACTCACCACCAGGCAAAGGTCACAGACTTCCATCTCTTTTTCTACTTTGGTCAGGATATGAGAGTCCATGGTTTCTCCAAAAAACACCATGTTGGGTCTGAGCAGACCGTTGCAATCGCTCTTGTCACACCTTAAGAGCGGCAAGAAAAATAACCCACTGGTATTGAGCTCCTTTCCTAAAGAAATCTCTGACCAAAATAAATACAAGTCTTCTCATTCCTCCTCACAGTATAATTTGTTTCAGCAGTGTTGCTGCTAAATTTGAACATTTCCATTAACACTCACATATTGAGTTTTTTCAGGGTGAAAATGTGAAACCAGGTTTCACCCAAAATCAAATTTCAACGTTCAAAGCACACTACTGCCACCACGTGGTGTGAATCGATATAACTACAGTAGTCACTTAAGTTTGCAATATTTTTTAAATACCACATCTTGACAATCAAGAACAAATTCAAAACCTTACAGTTTGTTATCTAATAATTACTTTACACTCTACCAAGCCATTCAAGATACTGCTGCAACATCGATTTTTATGAACTGTTTTGAACATATTATTTAACCTTGCACATTGTTGAGCATTCCAGTCACAATAAAAGTTTAAATAGATGAGGGAGCAGTAAACGTGCACAACTAACAACAGGTTCAGCAAAAGCGCAGAGCCAATCAGGGTAATCCATCTCTTACTAGCGAGCTAGACTCAGGTTACCTAAATTTGCCCAAAGCACCAATGCTCTTCTTTTTAAGCACAACACTACTGTTAAATCAAGCACAATGCAACTCTCCACATTTTTTACTTTCAAAAAACTAATCTGCACTTGTTCTTTAACTGGCAGTTTTTACATGACAAACACAAAGAAGTAAATCTCCTAGTGCCTAGTGATTAGAGAGATGGGTGATTTAATCCACTGCTGCCCTGCAGAGCCCATCTTAGACGTGTTTACAGTCTGATGTAGGTCTTAAAAAAGGCTCAGAGAATATAAACCACAGTACTGTGAGCATTGAGTAATCCCACCTTGGCAGTTTGTCCACAGGAATGTGGGCATCAGCAACATCTGGGTCAGGTGCACTATCCAGTAAACAAACACCATCGGTTAAACAGCGCACAGAGGTCAAACCAAAGGGATTGGGACACAAATCTTGCATGTTTATCAGTGTGTGTGTGTGTGTGTGTGTGTGTGTGTGTGTGTGTGTGTGTTTACTCCTAAGGCACTGCTTTTTACCCTTTGCCCTTCAGGGAGGAACATATTGGGTTGCGCCTGTTGACAGAAACATCTCCGCAGCTCAAACAGCGTGTCTCCATCAGGCTGCCTGCAGATACACACGTACACCACAGCTGTTTACGCATCAGGCCCTCTGCTCTTCGCAACATGTCGGCAATGGAGATTTCGCAAAGTTTTTTGCTTCGCTTGTTTACAGATTATCAGTTTAATCAAAGGAAATCACATTGTTTTAAGAGCAAGGTCATTTCAATCATATCATCCCCACCTGTTCTGAATGCGGGGGTTGTAATTGATTTGCATTTTTATTTTATTGAAAATAAATGAACAGCCAGTCCGGTTCTCACCGTGAACTCTGAGCACGTGTTTGGAGCCGGCCTGTTGGTGGAGGTCATCGATGCACTGGGTGATGACGACCACCGAGCGTCCCTGCTTCCTCAGCCGGGCTTCGCACTCCGCTATGGCCAGGTGGGCAGCGTTGGGCTTCTTGTTCAAAGCCATATCCCTTCTGTACTGGTAGAACTCCCAGACTCGTGATGGATTGCGAGAGAAAGCCTCTGGAGTTGCCAGGTCCTGAAAAAAGAAGAAAAAAGATGTTTATTTTAGGTCTGGTCAAACCTTTCTTACATCTTGCTGCAGCCCACAATACCCATCCAGATGACGCAAAAACTCTGACCTAAATAAAACACAGGTGTGTTTTTTATATACGGTACATGGATAATACCTGAGATAACCATTTTCTCCATTTCTCATTCTCCCCCCTGAAGGTTGGCACTCCACTCTCAGCACTGACGCCTGCCCCTGTGATGATGGCTATGTGTTTAGCTTTGGAAAAATTTTCACGGAATTCCAGCATGTCTGTAAAAGAGAATGTACAAACGATTAAAGCATGTAAAGAAATGTGCACTCAATTACTGTGGTGTGACTAGAAGAATGGACAAAATGTGACATTAGACATAAACAAAACAGCACTCACTATACCTGAGTTTGGTCTAATAGCATCCAGCAATGGTCCTCCCTCGTCACGCTGGTGGAGCACATGCGAACCCCCAGCGTGAGCGCCGCTCGACTTTGAAGGAGCATTATCGCTGTTGTAACAGATGAAACACAAGTCATTAAACAGGACAAAACACCGCTGTCCCGGTGTAATGTATGGAGAGGATAATCTTTGTCTACAGCCAATATATGCATAGTTTTTGTTCATGCATACTTATGCCTTAGGTGCTCTCCACTGTAAAAACACAAACACTACAGGTACTTTTTCACATAAAAATGACCTGTTGTAGCAAATACTCTTGTGCTTTTATAACAAACAAAATGTGTGATGCTATGTTAGATTGGTCATAAAGCACATGTCAGAATGATACAGTGAGCTCTAAAAATTGAGATAAATATCTGCATTTGGCAAACGGTTAGCTGCTTTGGTGTTGGGAGGAAAAGAATGGGCTTAATAGAGCATGTCAAAACCTGATTTACTGACTGCCATTCCCATTTTAAATTTAGCAACGTTTTGCTAAACAATGATCCAAAGTATTGCAGAATTCCTTTACTCTCTGGTGTTAGAACCAAGCTGCTAGTTTTCTTTCTAGAAGAGCCTTTGATCCGCGACCAAACTAATTTCCTATGACATTTTAAATTCGCAGACTACCTTTTTTGTGTGTTAAATGAGGTAACTGCTGTTGACACACTTCTTCCTTAACACTAGGCAAATCCTACGTTAGCACGTCGTTCATTGCGGTAGTACGTACTGTAGTAGCAACCGAGTGAGCACGGAGATTAAAACTACCGGCACTAAAAACCAAATACAGACGGTGTTCTGATTTTAATTAAACTTGCACGACTAAAGGAGATGTTCTTACCGTTTTTTTTTTATAGTCGAAGCAGAAATAGGCGCAGATTGTATTTACCACTTCGACCTGACTTAGATAAACACAAGAGGCCGTAAACCGAATAGTGTCGTAAACCAGGCTCTGCGCTGTGTGTTTTACGAGAAACAGCGACGACTAGAGGTGGGTGATATAAGTGCAATTACATTGCACAATCATCCGTTCATCTGCACTTTTTCTGTTTTTCACGGCGTACTGCTGTTGCGATCTGTTCAGCTTCATTAACGGGTTAGTCTAGATTGTTTACAGATTAAAAATCAATACAGCTAGGCTGCTATTATAACAATAAATCCTTCGATTAAACACAATTTTTACCTAATTTCTTATATTTGTTACAACAAAAAAGGCCAGACTGTAACTAACTAAGAAAAAAGCTTTCAAAAATAAGCGAAAACTTTAAATCTGCATATACTATTTATTTATGAATCAAATAAACCAATAACAGATTTGCGGATTGCAAATTATGTGTTCTTATGTCGCACATGTACCTGTCTGTCTGTCTGTCTGTCTGTCTGTCGGTCTCTCTCTCTCTTTCTCTCTCTCTCCCTCTCTCCTTTTCATCAACAGCTACCTCGCAGTGTGTGAGTGATCGGTCAGCGCCCAGCCTCCGGACACTGGTTCGGTTTGATGGCGACCACCTCGGACAGCAGCACAGACCGCAGACCCATCCGGAGGCACCGCTCCAAGAGCGACACCCCATATTTCGTTGAAGCCCGTCTCTCCTTCAACCTGCGGACAGGTAAGGCGCGCATCCCGCTCTCCCAGCCCCCCATGTCTTTGCCAGATGTGCGTCTGCGGGTGGTCTCAGCCGGCGTTAATAGAATGTTTCATGGCATTGTTAGAAAAACTGCGTTTTGGAACAGCCCAAATTCGATTCATAGCACCAAAAAAACCATTTGTGACCGTGTATTGTGAGGAATGTGAGTAAAATATTGCGTAACTTAGTGGCGCACAGCGTGTCTGGTACCAAAGAGATGTTTTAATAAAGAACCCACATTTTGCGCCTTCAAGCGCTGTTTTCCAGTAGGAATTAGAATTTCAGTGATTGATAATTACTACGACTGTAATTTAATACAGTTACATAACATGGCTTCTCTTGACCTGTAGTAGCCAGAGCGTTGGCAGTGGTGCACAAAATATGATGGGATATCCGGCTTGCTCTGCAGCACTCGGCTTTTAATCACCATTTGTAAACGGCTGTAATAGATCGGGCCATGATGCCTTGCACGGAATGAATGCAAGTTTTTTTTTAAACCGTTTAAAAGCGTGTTGCATCCCCTGTTGCCATGGTGACTTGGTATTTTATCTGATCAACGGCGTCATTTGGCCACATTCTCATAACATCGACAACTGCTGTTTATTATGACCCTTGAATTATTCTATCTCCTAAAGCTAATACTAAAACATGCTTTTTATATGTCCAGTTGATAAAAATGCTTTAAAAATCCTTGGCAGCATCTCGGCATTTGTTGTTCCAAACCCACGTGAACTATGACACGTTTTCCCTCCTATGTCATGTATATACATTTTTTGCTCAGCAGATTTATGGTATTTCTCGTCTTTTCTTGACAGATTCTGCTTTGTGTGCCATCTTTGGAATTTGTGTGTTTGTGTGCAGGTATACGATACTAAATGAAACAACTTGAGTTTAAATTACCACTGGTATTGAATACATATTTTCAAGCCTTAAACATATTTTTATCTGATAGAAGTAAAAAGATGAGCTTGTTGTCAGGCTTCAGGACGTCTCATCTCCTTTTGCCTTCATATTCCTACATCACAACAAGCTCTTCCACAGCATGAAAATGGTATGGGGGCGACTGTACAGCTGTACTGTTGACTCACTTCCACCTAAAAAAGTGGAGCATGATTTAACTTGCTTATTGCCAAGGAAACCAGAAATCTTTCCTTTTTTTCCACTGGGTGCTCAATAACAGTAAATAAGTAGATCTTCTGAGCCGGGCCGCCTTCACATAATTAGCCAGCGGATGTTTTGTGTTGTGTGTTGATGTTGTCATCACTGAACTTTGTGCTCAGAAGTGATCCGTGTCAATCCAAGATAATGGAACCACCGGGGGTCTGATTCATCCCAGCTGCCAAAGTCATTTAGTTGTTACTATGTGATGGAGATGAGTCAGAGATTTGGACGCCAGCTCAACCTCGCAGCGTGATGCCGAATATGAGCTCATTAGCCCTGCACCGATCATCTCCGTCCAACAGGCAATTCGTTTCTGCTGCACCTTCTCACCTCTTGCAGTGATGACAAATGCTTCTTGGGCCTTAATGGAATCAGGGCATGTATGAGACATTGCCCTATTGCATTGGCTGGATTATTATCTGGTCTAATCTAATTTTGCCAACGGTTAAACGGCCCTGAGAGTAACAAAGATATAATGGTGCAATAGCAGCTGTGCAGATGCAGCGGCTGCTAGCATGAAAACACTTGGACCGCACACAGGGATTATAATTCCTAACAACAGAAACCTCATTATTTTTCCAAGATTGTGAACTCTTGGTCAAAGTAATCCCAGAGGGTGCATGTTTTAATGCACAAGACAAGCGTCGGTGCTATGTTGTCTTCCCCATCATCTGACCAATCTTCCCGCCTGTCCTTTGTTTTGGTTTGCAGGGGATAAGACAGAAACTCATGATGTTATTGTGATATAAATTCTTCCTCTTTCAAAAGGGATGACTGCAAAGCACACTTTGGATAGAAATTATGCTGAAACACATAGTTGAGCTTTGCTCAACTATGAGCATGTATGTGTCTTTTCTGCAGTGGCCAAGGCTCACTTTCTGTTTTTACACTTTCCTACATTTCATACAGGGAATGCATGGTCACGGACATGCTAAATGTCTACATTTTACTTGCACGTTGTGTGACTGTCTAAAATCAAACACTGTGCTGCTGCAAGATTCAGCCAAAAAAAGCCCAGCTGAACTCATTCACCACCCACTGCCACCCCTCCTCCTCCCGCCCGGTTCTGCTGCTGCTCGGTGTTGTAGCGCCTGTAAGCATCGCTGTGTGAAAGATTGCAATCAATACAGCAGAGATGCACGGCGGGATGGCACAGATTCCTGCTGCAGAGCGGGTCTGCAGGCAGGCTTTGTTGGACTTTTTACAGTGCACGCCTGAACCCCCTCTCAGAATAAATAAAACATTAGGAAAATCAGACCAAAACCCAAAGCCCTACCCAGATTTTCTACACGTGTTTGATGCTTTAGCTGCAAAAAAATTCCATTAGCCATCAGTGCCGCCAGGAAAAAAAATAAATATAAACATAAAAATAAAAATGATAATAATAATAACAACAGCCACCCTCCGTAGAAAGAAAATAGGCAAGTGTTTTCTGAGAAGCTGTCTACCTAGAATCTTTTTCCGTCATGCTTCTTTTCATCTCGGGTGCCTCCGCCATACTTGGAACGGTTGCAGAGGCGCCAGGCTGGGATGTCATTCTCGGCTGAGAAAGAGAGCGTGTTAGAGGAAGATGTGCTTATGGACCATGCAGTATTTATAAAGGTAGAAGCACACTAGGTAGACGGAGGTAAAGATAATTCTGCAATCTCTCAGGCACCTAAAATTACAATGGCAAGGAAAGAAGACGGGTCAGCCTGAATCACAATTTAAAGCCCATGCTGATGTGATGAATGGAATTCGCTGCTGCCGTCACCAGTGCAGCAGCTCGGTTTTTGCTGAGTAAGAGACTTTTCCTCAGATTCAGAATCACGTCAGCGCCGGTGCAAACCTGGGCCTGGGTTGAGTCAAAGCTGCACTGCACCATGCAGGAGAGCTCCGGGAACACCGGGCTCCTGCTGTGCATGGACACAGAGGGGATAGATCTGTAAATGTCGTCTTTCTTTGTGTTTTCCTGATGTTTCGCCACTATTATTAAACCACACTGCTGTTTGTCATTGAAAATAGAAGCAGTTGACCTTGGTTTTCTATTACAGATTTTTCATGCTTCTTTTTGAGCATAATGGTTGCAGATTCTTATCGAAGCTGAAAAGGCAGAATAAACAGTTTTATTAAGACAAAAGCTTGTAGATATACCAAAAGATTAATGATCTTCCAGGATGCCGCACAAGTGACTGGTTGGAAGTTACTCACAGGAAAACATTTGTCCCCCTCTATCTTTGTTGGAGAAGGTGACTATCACAGCAACAACAAGCAAACTGATGAGTGTGATCAGGTAGTGTGTAGTGTCCCAGGAGCTGTCTCACAGCTTCTGAGACAGGAGATCCAATCTTCAGCGGAGCCAGAAGACACCGTCACACCTAATCTCTTCAGGGGCCTGCTCGACATGCTGTTTAGATGAAGCGTTTGGTCAGAGACAATAAAATCTGTTCCTGCAGATAGAAAAGGCCTGGACCTTCCCAGAGGAGAGCCTCCACCCCCCACAGAGAACAGATATGGTTCTTAAATTAAACTGTTCCTTTTTTCTGTCCCGTCCCACTCACTGCTGTTTTGGGGCTACAACTGTGAGGTGATTACAGAGATCGCTTTAACCCTCAGGAAGCTCTCAGTGTTTCATTAGCTGCAGCGCAGATAAGAGGAAACTACGGGCAGTCCTTCAGGCACGACTGCCTCTAGTGGAAACCTATTTGTTCCGCAACAGGGTGAATGTGACGACTAAAAGCTGACGTTTCGTATTCACAGCGAGATTTGTTCACAGATTTGGGGTATATTTGTAGTGTGTTCATAGATAACCCTAACCTTAGTATGACTAAAGTGATTTGAATGTTGAAGCACTGGGTGGAAGACACAGAGAAGCAGACTAGAGCATTTTCTGCTCAGTATAACCGACTTTATTGCATCTAATTATTCCCATTGGAGGAAAAACACAAAAGAGTGCCACATCTTTATAGCATTTAGGAGTTTGGGTTTGATTAACACAGCAGGTGTTGCAGCCTCCAGCGCCGTCAGCACTCTGATCTTAGATAATTCATGCTTTACGAGCATGAAAAGATTCTAAAGAAATTATCCAAATGGCGAGCCTGCCTACTTTACCTCCACCTCCTCCTCCTCTTCCTCCACCTTCACTCAGACAGCCTTGAGCTTTCTGTCACCCTCAGGTGTCGGCCCATTTTAACTTTGATTAGTGTGTATTCCAGGGCGTTGAACGATATTTTCCAGCTTTTAAAAGGCACCAGACAGAAACCGAACCACTTATCATGTCAAAATCTGTGATATATGTATTTGCTTTATTCCATGGTGGAACCTCATGATCATTAGTGATGTTACTGCTGGCTAACAGAAGCCCGGTTACATTCCTGACACGTCCTCAAGGTGAAGAATCCAGTCTGGCAGATGCATCTGTTGACATTTGAAAGAAAACAATGTTTTGAGTGTTAGTCCTACAAACGTTGGTTTAGAATTCAAGCTTAGTGTGTTTACTTTCTCACAGAAAAAAAGACCAGCTTCTTTGGTTAGTACAGCAGGTAAATATTTACCGGATATACTGATGCTTGTTTTTGAATTCTGAAGGATAGGGAGTCTGTCCCTTTTTCCTTTTTTTTTTTCTTTTTGGCTTTTTAATAATTTTCCATCTTGTTTCGATGTATAGTGCACAGTTTCACAAGGTTAGGCAGCTGACCTTTACAGCTTCACGGCTGAACTCGATGTAGTGGTCCACGCTGCCCCTAACTGCTCACCCGAAAGTCCCCCCATCAAGTCCTTTCTGTGGGCCTTGACTAGCTGGTGGCCCTTTAGACAGCTCTCCATGAATCAAACCCCCCAATGACAGACAGCCATTCAGCCATTCACTTCAGTATTAGCATGAATAATTTCTAATAACTTCTACTTTTAGAAAATGAAACACATTTTCCACATTCTTTCAGGAGTCCGTACTTGAGCTCAGATTGTTGTGTGTGTGCATGCTTAAATAATTCCATCCGTAAATACATACTGAGGGAGGCTTGAGAGCTCACTGTTGTAAATGACAGGTCTCACATTGCTGCAGGGTGGAGAGGAGAGGTCTTTCTATACTTCCACGAGATGGCGACGTTACCCCAGACCACTGAGACACAGGCGGGCGGAACCAAGCCATCAGAGTCACCACTAGGTGGCAGCATTGTAAATAAAGACAGCAGCAGGCTTTTAAAACGATTAAAAACGTGATTTTTACTGGACCTCTAGTCCCTCACATCCTGCTGAAATCAGGGACAAAGCCATTTACAGGATTTTATTTACTTTGTCTATCAAAACCAAGAGAGAGTTAATTAAAATTGTATATTTTGCTGTTTGTCTATGTTTGACATTTTAAACATCATTTCCTTTTCTGGCAATCTGCACACCCATGTGGCAATATCTTGATCAGAAAGAAGACAGAAAGACGGACGGGTGGGATCAGAAACTGCTTTGTCCTAAGGAAATGTGTTGCGTGTGCAAGTGTAAAACATAGAAATGCAGCGAGACTGACAGATGGGAAGAGACAGCAGGAAAAACGAAGAGCAGGGACGGCAGATTTGTGCTGACGGGCCTCTGCAGTCAGATGTTGTAAGATTGCTTATCCTTGCATCTCACAGGACATTCATTAAAAAAAAAAAAAAAGCTCAGTCTGCAGCTCAGGTTAGTCAATGAAGGGGAAAGCACATGTTTTCAGCTGCTGTGTATGCATTAGAGCCCAGCAAAGACAACAGAGAGCAAACAGCCAGCAAATGAGACTTAGGACAAATGAGAGAAGACCTTTAAGTGTTCAGCAAGCGAAAAATTTAAACAAGCAAATGTATTTACGAGTAGCAAAGTTAGAGCAGCTACTGCGATGAAGTGAGCAGACAGTGTGAACATTTATGAAATGGTTACCAAAGATTTGCTGTACGACTCTTGCGTTCCCTTGGATTCAACAACGGTATTTAGCCGAGGACTTCCAGTCCTGCATGATTGTAACCGCTGCACCTCATGCGATCAGACGTCCCACTGCAAGCAGAGGACCCATCTTTCGCTGCTTATCTGATTTTTTCAGGAACGGTTCTTGAATAGAAGGCCTGAATGTGTCACGAAGGTGCCACAAGATGTACACCCAAACCCAACACGCCACGTCAACGTATCTAAAATCAGAGTTTAAACTTGGGGAACCTGCTTATGTTAGCATGTTTTATTCTTTTTATTTCCTACCTACATTCTTCTTTCCTAAATTTACTTTATAGGAATTCAGGAGTGAAACTTTGCAGCTAAAAAAAGGCATCTGAGGGCAGGCATGGCTGCTTGGCATGCTGGGAGTAAATCAAATTCTTCTGTCCCTCATTTCTTTGATGTCACTTAAATAAGCTGCAGCCCGCTGAAGAAACATCAAAGATAAGTATTTTCTCGCTCCTGGCCAATGACATTCACCGTTCTAGAGGACATGTGATCAGAACTGCCGTGGGGGCTGGGGGAGATATCTAATCCTCAATTAATGCCTCATTAACTGGCTCATAATGTTATCGATTACTCCAGCGGGTCCTCGGCAGATCCAGCAGAGAGGCATGTGCCTCGTTTGAGTTTGAGCGAAGTAAGAATATTTAATGTTTTTTCGTTCGGTTTGGCCGAGGCCTGGGGTTTCATTGGAGCGTTTTGATCAGTGATTACATTCCCTCTGCTGCCTCTTCTCTTTGATTTGAATTTGCTGAGCTCTTGTCTGTTATTATGTCCCAATTAGACGCTTGAACATTTGCATTCACATCAGTTCTGCCAGCCTCGATTCATCTTTCAAGTCTGTGTGCTTGGCTTTGCATCAAGCAGATGGTTGACGAATGAAGAGGATGCCTGTTTTTATTCTCCTTCCTATTTGTGGACGCATGAATCAATAGATGCATGTGTGACCGAGGTGGCAGATGGTCATTGCATGGAGAAGAAAATATTTCTTAAAATCCTATGCTATGTGAACAATTCTAAGATAGTTTAACACCGGCTTGATGGGTGCAATGCTTCAACAGCCTCCACATTAGATTCCAAAGAGTTGAAGTGATATAAATAAGTTTTTATTGCTTATACTGTGTACACTAAAGCTATTAGGACCCAAGACTATTTTTGCATTATTTCATAATGTCACTTGACCTAGTAAATCTTGTTTATTTGGATGGCAGTTATTATAATTCAAAGCCGGTTCCTCTGACCCCAGGGAGGGGACTTCCCTACAAAACCTCATGATTTAATGTTTTCAAGAAGCTCTGCAATGTAAAACCATTGTTCAACAATTAAATTTAGCACAGATTTATCGGTATTTTAGTGTTTGTAAAAAGTCAGCAGTTACTTTCCAGAGGAATAAACTGTGGCCTTAGCAGAGAGCGAACTCTCTCCTCCTCGCCGGCCTATAAGAGGAGCGCACCGCGCAGCCAATCACAGGCGCGCACCGCTCAGCCCTGCTAATCGTGGATTAGCTACAACCGACTGCAGTCTTCGGCTCTGGGAGGGAGAGGTAGCTGCTGCCATTCACTTTTAATCCTCTATGTTGTTATTTGCTGCCTTTACTCCGGCGTCGCCGCGTTTCGCTCCTCTCCGCTGCGCTTCCGCGTTGCGCATTTGAGCCGCACACACTCGCGTCTCAGGCGAACCTCCGGGGCCGGATCGGATAGAGGCAGCGTATTTGCGACGGATGCTTCAGGTCAGGTAGGACCCGTTTGACGGGCCCGTTCATTTGAAACCACGCTACCGTAGGACGCGCCGCACTCGCCGCTTCCCCGATGTTCCAAACGGCCAATTACCCCGCCGTGGACCCTGCGCCCATCTTCACCAGCGGCGCTTGGCTCACCACGGGCTGCCGAGAAAACACGCCCGTGGCGTCGGAGAAACCCAAGAAAAAGGCGTTCAGCCTGGTCAGAATAATGTCCCTGAGCAGCAAGAAGGGGCCCGGGCTGCAGCCGCAGCACAACAACAACAACAACATGCCGTTCACCATCCACTGTCACATCGGCAAAGAGATTAAACACATTTGCAGCAATTGCAGTCGCGGGAACGACACCCACGACGGTAAGTAGGCTGGTTTCTGCTCCCTGTAGCCTTGCGGCGCGTTCATCCACAGCCCGACTGCCGTTCTCTGCCGTGCGTCCGTGTGCATGCTCTCCTGTGCACATATGTTGTTGTTGTGGTTTCTTTTCCGCTCTCTTCCTTCTCTCGTTTCAGCGCAGGTGTTCGCGTCCGTGGATTTGTTGATAATCAGAAACCCGAGGTGCTGGGCTGTGGTTGTTAGGCGCACTCATTTGTTTGTGTGCCGTAGAAAACAGCGATATTAGGCCACATTTGGGGAAGCTCCTTATCTAATCAACTTGTTTGTTATTGTAGCGACGTGGAAATGTGCAAAGAAGCCATTTCCAGTTGGGTGTCATTACATCATCTCTCAGCCATCTCAGTGTGCAAACAAGTGTTTTTGATTAGAGGCTGCAACTCTGTGTGTGTGTGTGTGTGTGTGTGTGTGTGTTATTTTATACTGAGGCTAAATTCTGTTTAGGTTAGGATTAGGGGGGGTTGTTTGGGTAGTGATGGTTCACCGTGTGAAAATTCCGGCTTTCTAAATGAATTTGGGAACTCGGAGGTGTGGACCTGAAGGTGCTGCAGAATTGCTGCCTCAGAAATTTGGCCGTGAAACATCAGATAGTTGCAGTGACCGCCTGCTGCAATTATCATCCTCCCCTTTGGCGTGTTGCATTTGCGCACATTAACCTGAAAAAAGAGGCTGCGGCACTTTTTGCAGACGGATACGCTGACGCGGCACGATGACACCGATGTCAGGTGATGTCGCCAAAGGTCAGCCCAAGGTTGTCGGGCTGGTCTCGGCCTGCCGTCGGAAAACCTGAAACATTAGGTTCTGCTCTGATTTGGATGAAACGAGAGCTTTCTGTTCCAGCAGATACGTTGCTGGCGTGCTGTTGGTGCTGGAGCGGGTTCAGCGGCCTCGGTGTGTAATACTTCTGAGGGTTTCGTTCGCTGCTGGCATTGTTTCCTGATTCGTGGTCCTTTGCCAAGCTGGTGAATCAGAGATTTCGGTTTGAATACTTTGTCGGGAGCAGCCAATGTTTTGTTCATTCTAATCACACCGGCATGTTGTTTGTGTGTGTGAGCTGCTTTAACTCTAGCTTACAGCATCTGTCAAACACGAGATACCAAAGATTCTAGTTTCGTAAAACCAGACGCTAAAAGTTTGGTTTTTAGTCCAACTAAAGGGCTTTCTCTTATAAATGCATAATAATGGGTTGACTGATTTCTCTCCAATAAAGTGTTTATAAATCCGCCTGCTGTATTTTGGCAAGAAAGCTGCAATCCTCCATAATTTCCATCTCCTTCCATCACTGGCCTGCTAACGTGGCATTGAGAAGGTCATGTGACTCTTCTCCGTTGTGCTCCTCGGAAGTTTTCCTGCAGTTCAGCGCCATTGCTGCTCCACTTAAACCTGGTTTTGTTCCCTTGCAGCCGAGGAGGTGGAGAGGCTGTCCGCCATGCGCTCAGAGTCCGTCATCCCCAGCGGCCACACTCCCCCCAGCCGACGCCGCAGCAAGTTCGCCACCCTGGGGCGCCTGCTGAAGCCCTGGAAATGGAGGAAAAAGAAGACGGAGAAGTTCAAACAGACCTCGGCTGGTACGTGAACTCTTTGTATTTTGTTCCTGTCCAGGGTGAGTGAGCCACAGCCGTGGTTGAGGTTGCACCACTTGATTTGTTTATTGCCGCTGTGGCCTGAATTTTGCTGTCTGTCTGTAAAAAAAAGAGACACCGCGTCTGACTCGGTTCTGGAGAGCCAAAAGCAGAATTCTTAACAAACCTCAGGTCAAAGCAGCCGATCTAAGCAACTTTTTTAATGAAATAACCAAATATTTCATTGTAGTTTGGAGGGTTTTTTATGTTTGTTTGTTGTAGTTGTTTATTGGTACAGTCCTGCAGAGGCCCTGTGATAACTGCATCTTTCTCATTGTAGTGAAGGACAATAATCAAGAGCTGAGCAACAAAAGTGCCTCTTTTTCTCCTAACAATAGTGATTGAGCGCAGTGGAACTGAGTGGAAAAGCTCTCTTCAGTGCTTTTGTTGCCCTCTTGTTTTGGACTCACAATGCTGCTGCCTCCAAATATTTTTTTCGCTGCCATTGTTCCCTCTGATTCCATTTGATGGTGACATGATGGTGCATTATAAGTTTGCCAGTGACTCTCTCACTCACTCACTCACTCACACACACACACACACACACACACACACACACACACACACACACACAGAGACAAACATACCATTGACTGAGCTGTGCAACCATTTGTCCAACAAGCTTTAGGTATGAAAACTGATAAAATGGTTAAAGATCAATGTCTCCCTTAGCTGTTGGGAGAGATTAAAAGCAAACTAGACAAAGACAAAGGTCTGTTGGATCTTTATTTCTTGTTAGAAATGTGACACTGTTTTCATCGCTGAATGTGTTTCCAGGCAACAGTTGGCTTTTTTCCATTTCTGCTTGTTATTGGTGTAATATAGTCTTTTAGCTCTCTTGTGGCCACATCTGCCCCATTGGCTGTAAATGGAAGGTGTACAAGGATAGCATAAATAAATAATTTATTTTTATGAGCCTTTCTCCATCTTCTTTTACAAGAGGGAAATGTTAATGGGTTTTTGAAGACACTGGTGAAAATCTACCCAGTAATTGTATCTATTTTAGGATGTTTTGTAATCGTTATCTTGTCTTCAGGACTATTTAGTGGTGTTTTGAAGAGAGCTTTGTTTTTGGAGCATGCAAGTGCGTTTTAGCTGTCCTGGGAATCGTATTGACATTTGTTGACCTGCAGCTCCATTATTGGTGTGTGTGTGTGTGTGTGTGTGTGTGTGTGTAATGGAACATTGCACACAGTTTTGTGCTTATGTTCCCATCTAAACTGCCGGTGCTAAAATGGCACCTCCCCCATTATTTTCGCTCCCCAGTTGAGAATGTTGCCATGTCCGATCTATCTCCTGTCTGTGGAACACCTCTGTCTGGACCTCGTGTTGGTGGGGAGGGGGACCAACCGCTGGGTGCACAGGTGTTATCACAGATGCAGGACGCCTCTGTGGGGCTTTTCACCTGACAAAGGCAGTAAAGGTGTGCCTGCTAGACCATGCTGTGTTGTCAAACACGCCCTGTTCCCCCCCGAGAGCTTGTATAATTAAATTATTCAGGTGAAAATTCATCATTTCTGATGTAATCCAGCTACTAGCGGAAGGTATTAAATGGAAAAAAAAATGATTTTTTAAAAATGGCTGTTTTAAAGTGTGAGGGGCACTTCTGTCCCATCCCTTTTATGTCTGCCAATATCTCATTTAACCAAATCTAAACCTTAAGACTTAAGCTCCCTTGCTGATAAAAGACTCAATAAAAGTTTTAATGCAGTTTTTTTTGTGTGTGTGTGTGGGGGGGTGCTATCTGGAAGAATTGCCTCAGTAAAAGCCTTCACTTTAAGCAGCTGAGCTCCGGGGTTGATGGGATGTGTTTTGACTATCTGGGTCATTTCGCAGTGGAATATAGTCTCTTGCAAAACTCTGTGTTCTCGGATCAATATAGGCTATCCTCAGATCTGCCAGTTTTATGTCATATGCCCTCAGCTGAGTCTCCCCCCGACGAACGCATTAATCTTCTCATCTCGGCGCGTGCTGGAGCGTCTGGAGCGCTTGCGTACACGCCGAGGACAGACATGGCTCAGGTACACATGCGCAAACGCAAGCCCTCGGTGCGAAATGCGATAAACAAAAATGATGCGACGTCCTTGTGAGCCGAGTTTGTTTTTAGCAATCCTCATAGGCGCGTCCTGATGAAACGAACGTGAAATTCAGCTCCTAGCAGAATAACTGCAGTGGTTAAATATTAAAGAAAGAGCCTCGGCTCCCGCTGCTGCTCGTTTTATTGGACTGATTTTCTTTTTTTGTTTTGTGAGCACGCAGCATCTGTCTAATATGAGGAGGCTTCTTTATAAGCCTTTTTTGAGTTAGTTAATGGTCAATTGCATAACCCGCGGTGCAGCGGTTATGTCATATTGCTTTGAGTAATTATTTTCATTTTGGATCCAACGGCGACGTAATCTCTGAACATATTACACATTGCCAGTCTGACCTTTAGCCTCCAGTTTTAGCCGCCTGTCTTCCTAACCCTTTTTTGGTGAAAGGTTTGAGTGTGTCCCTCAGAGGGTATTGGATAAAAATCATCCTGTATTAGCGGAAAGCCCTGGGTACCCAAAATCGGATGAAGATGAATATTTGTTCAAATGTGGAAAACAAAAATGTCTATATAGTGTTTGCGTATCTGCTGCAGGTGACTTGGAATAAAAAATGGGTCAAACCGAGTATTGATACACCTACGCCAGCGCTCCGATGCCACATTGCATGACTTACAAACCAAGAATGGCAGAGAGTAGTGCAGGGATTACTATGCAAGGCATCGGAGTGCTAATGTTCACTCTTGTTTTGTGTTTCACACTGATATCTGGGTCCTGTATTTACTGTATTTATAGCCTAAAGCTGAAAAAACATTAAAGACTTAAAAGTGTATGTGGCTCTGTCTGCTTCTAGTGCATGGTAAAGATTCCCACAGCTCTGAATTAATCACCACATTTTCAAAGGTTTCTAAGAGAGAAGTGTTTTTTTTTTAATTCTAGGCACTGGAAAATTATTTCACCTGTATTCTTTATACTATTGTGATGATAATGTGGGACATATTTTTAACATTTTCCTTCTGTCGCTGCCTCAGCTTTGGAGAGGAAGATGTCCATGCGACAGAGCAGAGACGAGCTGATCAAAAGAGGAGTGCTG
Organism: Tetraodon nigroviridis; assembly: GCA_000180735.1. NCBI lineage: Eukaryota > Metazoa > Chordata > Actinopteri > Tetraodontiformes > Tetraodontidae > Tetraodon > Tetraodon nigroviridis. The sequence continues at coordinate 31,326 of CAAE01014114.1, read as the reverse complement.
AAGGAGATTTTTGAAAAAGTGAGCTGAAAGTTGCCACCAATTCTGGAAGCCCGGTTTTCTAAGGTGCCACTGACGCGCACGACACTCTGATTTATCTCATTAATCCGAGCCCTCTGAAGTGCTGCGCTCCGGATTTGGCACATCTGGAGATCTAATCTTCCATTCTAGAAATTATGTAGGGTTTTAACAAAGGCTTTGATCTTGATTAGACGTGCTCCAGGCTCTCCATAGCCACGGCTAGCGAGCATATTTGAGTCTCACAGCAGGGTCCCTCCAGCCTCAGGGAGGTAATAGAACAAATTTTCTTAAGATGAGAAGGTTTTGCCGACGTATGAGAGAAAATGGAGAAGGACAGTGTCAAAGCCAAACAATTTTTTTTAATTTTGCGGCAATCTCAACAACTAATGTAAAATAATCAGGGCACTGGGCCTTTTCAGCGTCAACCTACTTCTCTTGATCAAAAACTTCTATTTGTGCAGTTACTATTTTAACCAGGGCTGGGTTATTTTTACACCACTTTTTGATACATTCCAAAAATCTGTAAATATAACCTAGATTCGTGTACCCGGTGGTGCATTCACATCATTGTTTTAGATGCTTTTGGGAAAAGTTGAAATGTAGCATCCAGTCGGGCTTTGGTGAAGTTCGCTGTTTGTGAGCGGCATTTTGAACCACGCTGTTGGAAATAAAAAATGCGATCACACACAATGCGTCAGCCGGCTGGGCGCTGTCAAGGAGAGACGTTTTTGTCACACTGCATGACTAACATCGTTAGTCCTCTGGTTTGTGCCGATAAGGTCCTGCTCACTTAAAATGTTTAAACCTCTCCATTGTTTCTGACTCACTTTTAAATGCTGTCTGCCCCAGAAATCCATTGCGTTTCCCAGCACAATTTCTCATTGTTGCTTTCTTTTTCTTTATTTTATCTAGCGACCGTTGAGTTCCGGTCCTCTGTGGACAGCGGGGTCTGCACCCAGGAGCACTCCATTAAGTCATCTTTGGTTCTGGCCACTAAGAAATCAGTCACATATCCAGGTGACCATCAGGAAACATCTGCCAAGCCGCCACTCTATCACAAACAGCCTCCGGCTCTCCCTCCGAAGCCTTTCCCTCGGATCCCGAACCATAGCACAGGTTCGTGGTTCCCGCTTGTCCATACTGGTCTCTTTATGCCCTGCAGCTTCAGACCACCTCAGATTGACACGGTCATGGTTGAGCAACTGTAACTGATGAGGGAACAAGTTCACGCTGTGCTGGAATGGATAAAAAAATAGTATTAGGATCTTAAAATAAATAGGCATGTTTTTGAAAAGAAGAAAGAGCCGGCAGATGGAGCGGGAGAAATGTAGAAGAGGACACAGCAAAATGTGTATAAGTGGACTTTTATATGCCTAAAGTAAGGAAGTCAGTCAGGAGGAAGAAATCCAGGGCTCAGCATGTTGCCCGAGCTCGTTGCTGTCTGACCTTTCTGCTGCTGAATGATTTAATTAGAGTTTGGATGGTTTTGCCGCAGTTCTTCCTAGGAAGTAAAATATTTGAGAATATAAGATAAAATGTTAATTGAATATTCACAAAATGGAGGATCAGCTGGATCCTCCATTTTCCTAAAATTCTTGTTTTAAAAATTAATCCGTATCTTTTTATTTAAATGTAAATGAAGACGTGCGACTGCATCGTCACTGAGTCACTTGTTTTTATTAAAATGGCCAACGTCCTTTTACAGGCCACTGGTGTTGCCACACTTGTGCACAGGATTATGCTAGTCTCATTAAACTCCCCTGTGTGTCTGCCAAGCTCCTTTTGTCATTGTTAATCTGTCAATCAAAGGAAAGTAGCATTACTGTAATCTGCTTCCATCCCTCTGCACTGACTGCGAGTGCCCGAGCGTCCATGTTTTAACTGTCCATAAATGTGAGTGTGAACAACACGAGCCTCTTCTTCTTCTGTCTCCAGATTCTTGCCAGCCGGTGAAGTTGCCGTGTATGCCTGGTGGAAAGCACTCTCCCCCGCTTCCCCCTAAGAAGGTGATGATTTGCGTCCCTCCAGGGGTCCTGGACTCTACGCCCACCGCTCCGTCCTCCACTCCTCTGAGCACTCTCTCCCAAAAGTGCGCCCCTTCCCACGTCATGTCGCTCCACCACAGCACCCTGCTGCCATCGCAGCTCGCCGGTCTGTCCGTTCTTCACCAAAGCCACGGCCACCCGTTCCAGCTGCAGTACGGCAGCTTGCACGCGTCCAGCCGGATCATTGAAGAACTCAATAAAACACTGGCGCTTTCCATGCAGAGGCTTGAAAGGTCAGTGCTCGTGTCATTAAATCTGATTGTTCCTGACGCTGCAAAGGGATTATGGATTAGTCTCATCTGTCTGGGCCCTAATACAGTCTGTTTCCTCTTGGGTTTGGGAAAGGAAACAAATTTCCATGGGGTTTTTCGTCATTTTAGGATTTCAGATCTGGTGTGTGTTGGATTGAAGATTCAGTATTTTCGTTTTGTTTGGTGTATTTTGTCGCCAATGCAGAAATGCAGTGGAAAATGTGCTACTCTGGATCAAATACAGCTGGTTTTCAAAAGTAACAGGCTAAATGTTGTGCCGTAGTGGAAATTTAATACATTACAAATGTTTACCAAAATTCTTTTCAAAATTGGGTGACTTGTCATCCTGCCGTTATTGAGGCCGTGTTCTGTCATGTAGCACTGGCAGAACGGTCTAAATCGGCACACTGCCTCACAGGACAGCATGGCCTAATTTTAAAGTGAATGTGAGCGCTGTACGTGTGGGCGCAGGCGCACGAAGTGGGCATCCCATCAACAGTTAGCCTGAGACAGCTTGGCCAGATTGTCTTCACTGCATCTCCTGCTTGGAGATGGAAGGGGTCTGATAGTGGTCTTATGTAACATCTGTTTCAGTAAAACCAGGGATAAGGAAGCTTCGGCCCTGTCGCTGCTCCACATCCTTAAAATCCTGAAATCCTAAAATTGTTACATAATGGCAGCTTGTCGGAAGCTCAGACTAAGTGGTGATTAATCAATCAATCAAATGTCAGCGCGGTGTGCTGGCATGTAACTGATGTGCTCTTGAAAGCGAGATTATTTCTTCTGTCATGTTTTTGAATTCTAGCAGTTGTATAATCAGCCACACTTCTCCACTGTACTGCAGAGGGTTGCATGGCATTGCGTAGGACTGCTGTGTTGCACTCCAAATGTGGTGTGTGTGTCCTCTGTACTCCGGCTTCACTTACACTTTCACTCTCCTGCTATATTTGGATGAAACGCCCCAGTAAACTATCAGGCTATGAGGGTGGGAAGCCTTTTATTGCTCCGGCTGGACGGAGGTTTTAAGGTCGTGGTTGTTGGGCTGATGCTGTTTATAGCTGCTGACTACGATCTCATCCTCATTCATCATATCATTACTTTACATTAACGGCATCGCTTCACCCCGCTAGCTCTGCCTTGCACAGCGTCGGCCCGCTGGAGAGGCGAGATGTTCCGTCTGTGATCATCGATTACGAAGATGATAAAGAGAATGTGCCCAACGAGTGCGACTACGAAGACCTGCCCAGCATGTACAAGGACGAGGACGACGACGTGGATGAGGACGACGAGGACGATGAAGACGATGACTCAATATTTACAAGTAAGCGGCGTCTTTTACCCTCCCCCCTTAAATGTATCATAGTGAGCCTCGAACCGATTAAAAACCATTCTGAGCCTTTTCAAAAGTGACTGTCGGTTTTCTGGAAAACTAAATTTCCCAGATGCTGGAATCATTCTGGTTGACAGGAGTGCTAGTTTTGCCTGAACCTACCCTAAAGTGGCTCAGAAAAACACAACATTCCACTTGCAGAAATGGTCCAGTCCTGGCCTCCTGCTGAACTATGAAACGAACCACATGCTTATTTCCTCACGAGAGCCGACCGATCATTTGACAAAAGTGGAACCAGAACTGTAACCAGTATTCATAAAGTATAAGAAAGGACATTTTGTTGTAAATCTGCTCGATGTGCGGGGCGTTTGCCCTGATCACTGGGTTTGGGTTCAGGTTCTCTGGCACAGAAGGTGCTGAGGAAGGACTCTCTGGCCATCAAACTGAGCAACCGTCCTTCCAAAAGAGAGCTGGAGGAGAAGAACATCCTGCCCATGCAGACGGATGAGGAGAGGCTGGAATCCAGGCAGCAGATTGGCACCAAACTCACGAGGTGAGACGCCCTGAAGCCGAACACACCACGCAGCTTTTATGTTTACTGATCGACCCCCGTCCTCATCCGATCAAGATAAACACTTTAGTGGGAATAAGGCCCTGAAAATGGATCTGACCTAATTTCGATGCTGCATCCAACCCTCCCTCTCCCATCTCCAGTCTTCTGTTTCTCTTGCTTTTTCTTCCTCCTGCCTGCCTGACTTCCTCCCTCGCTTGCAGACTGAATCACCAGTGATGCATGTGTCAGTCTGTCTCAACCCGAAAGCAGCACTTTACACACACACACACACACACACACACACACACACACTGCATATTGAGTGAATACAGGAAATCTGTTTGCATGTTGAGATCATGAATGTTCCTTTTCTTCTAATTGAAGAGATCAAACATGTAATTCACCCCCCTTAATGTAGCATCATTTGCTTTATTTGACAAAACACAAATCCACTGTGATGGCGATGGGAGAGGGGGAAGGATTGTTGGTAAAACCAAAGGCTCGGGCTCCAGGAGACTGGAGTTGAGCGGCTGCGAGGGAGGGACGCAGCATTACCAGGAGGCGCTGGCACAGTCACGAGCCCCTGCTGTGATTGGAACACAGTACACGCAGAAGAACTGGCTGCTTTGTTGTCAGGTTTCCAGAGATCTCTTTCATACTGTCTTCCTTCGCGGCGTCGGCCTCATGCGCAACTTTGGATTTCATTCGTTTTTGCTACCGGCCTGAAATGTTTTATCATAATGGCTCGCCATTATTGTTGGTTATGTTAATAGTATTTGAGGACAGGCTGACCTCCACTCGCTTCTGGAAAAGATCTCATCCTGGGTCTGACCTGATTGATAAACGCCTACCTTTTTGAGCGTATTGATAAAATATATCATATTTTAGGTTTATATATATTTGCATAAACATTATTTTATTTGTTTTTTGTGTAACCAGAAATTTAATTAGAAGAGTGGGGTCAAGTCATTGCATTACTTAAATTTTATATTATCATTTGGGGAAAAAAAAATAAAATAAAAACAGAAAACAATGTGTACATTAACACCTGCTGGATTACTGTTTAAGTCAAAGCTGTGAGGGAGATTATAAAGAGCATAATTGTCCAGTGCAAAGTCAACCTGACCTTTTGCATGTATTTGTGAACTGGGAAAGGTAATTGATAAAATGGCTGGATAGATAGCTGTAATAGCTAAAATTTTGGATGGATTTTTATTTTTTTTTACTTATAGTTGTGTTGAGGTTCTGTTCAGGCTGCACTGAGGGAAAAAGGGGTTCATCCAGAAAATCAGTCCTAACTTCTTCATCCAGGGGGAAATGAAATAAGCATGAGAAAGATGTCTGAGGAGAAGGAGCAAACACCAAAAGACTGCCTGTTCCAGCAAGATGGGAATGACTGAATCTGTTTCCTCCGTTGTTTTGCCTTTAGTTATATTAGGCAATTGCATATTAAAAATGTTTGCAAAATAAGGCAAAATAAGAAAACTGATTTTCACCTAAATTGGGGAATGACCTTTTATTCAATGTGTAACCTTGGGATGCTTTGATGTCTTGAAGTTGTGTGTTGACTGCTGAAACTTCAAGGCATGAACTTAACTGGGATGCAACTCTTTTTATCTGAGTAGCAAATAAAGCACCTTTAAACCAGCAAAAGTTATTTCTAACCAACTCTGGAAAAGAGCAGCCTGGTTTTATTCAGTCCAGTGTGGGAACAATGCTTGGCCGTTCTGAAGCTTGCATTTGTCAGCTGGAAACGTCTTAATGCGCTGAGTCAAAATGTCAATAGTAAAGCCGCGTTGGAAGTTGCTGTCAAAGCAGCGGACTTTAATACTGGGTGAAAGTTCAGAAAGACAAAGCCCAACTGAGCCTTTTCCCCTGATTTAAGTGATGTCACAAAGGTAGAATCTGCAAAAGATTGCATGTAAAGTAAATTGATTTGTATTAGCAACCTTTTTGTTTTCATTGTTTTGTTTTTTTTTTCCTAACCAGGCGCTTGAGCCAGAGACCGACGGCAGAGGAGCTGGAACAGAGGAATATCCTCAAACGTGAGTGTCTCGAACTAGGTTTGGTCAAATGGAGGAGTCAAAGTCTTCATCAAGTTTGCAGAGAAATCGGGGTGTCTTGGAAAGTTTTTCATGGTTTCCACAGTAATGGTGGAAGGAGCGATCAGCTGTATTTATCTGGCTATGAATCAAGTCAAATAAGCTCTTCAGCTCCAAAAAAATAAACTGTAACCGCGCACATCTGCATTTGTAGCTGTTTACTTGATGCAGGCTTCCCACAGTGCAACTTGGAGATTCAAGAGGTCCTTGTTTGAAAGCGAGTGGCACAATTCCCACCCCTTTCTTATTTTCTCTTATACCACCAAACTCCCAAAGAGCCACATCGAATGATTCCTTCGCGTAAACGCGTGCCATATCAAAGAGGAGCAGCCCTGTTGCCTGGGTCTCTGCAACTCTCACATCAAAGACTGATTTACCAGCAGCTCCTAGAGGCTTCTGCTTGGTCTGGCAACATGCAAGATACAAAGTCAAAAAATGTTGCACTCTGCAGAATGCTATATTAGCCCCAGTGGAAACCATGGTGTGTATTTGTTATTTGTGTATTTGAGCACAATAACAAATAGAGTGTAACTGCTGAAGCTTTTGCAGGCAAAAGTTCATAATTTACTCTCTGGATCTCTGTGTTGGTCTTTGTTTCTGAAGCTGGTCACAAAAATAGATATTCAAGACATTTCCCCACTGTAAAAGTCCTAAATAGGTTATTTGCTCGGTCATAAACATGAGGAGAAAAGCCTTGGGACCACTTCAAAGGAACCAAGCAGTCCTTATGCCCTGATATTCATCTCTACTAATGTTAAACCACTGATGATGAAAATAGTTTTAGGCTTTAAGAATGTCTTTTTAGCCAGTTCCTGGACTCTTGATATTTTCTTGCACTCAACCTCTCCTTCTCTGCAGCTCGCAATGAGCAAGAGGAAATGGAAGAGAAGAGGGAGATCAAACGAAGGCTAACGCGAAAGGTGAGTCCAAAACAGCGCCGGAGGCGTGAAGTCGCACCTGATCTGGGAGCTTTCAGAGGGGGTAAATTGTTGGAAAGATGAACCGATGACTCATCTGTGGCGAGAAGGCAGACTTTTGCACACAACAGGCTTGTTATTGTACTCGGATCCCCATGAGACCTAAATGCCCTTGTTGCCCTTCGGCACGTCTCCTGCCAGATTAGTCGACCACGTAGCGAGGTGTTGAGCACGTGCCCATCACCTCAGGTTACATGCTCTTGTGAGTTCTGCTCACCTGCTGACAAGCATCTGTAAACTTAAATTTCACAGAGGATTTGAGTCATCACGTAGGATGAGCTGCAGCGTTTTGGACCGGGATGTTGTAGTTTTAAACCAAATATTAATCATCCACTGTTTATACAAAAACGTTGGGAAGAAAATTTTTTTTCTTTAGCTTTGTGTATAACAAGCAGCGTGGCCCTTTCTCTTTTATTGTTTTACATGGTGCAGCAATTATTTTAGAGCCATCATGTCAGAATTAAATCAGTGCAGTCAGTCATGGACACACTGACAAATATCAGGGTTTTTTCATGTAGCTAAGGTCAAAATCTATAAAAGGATCCATGTGTGTCCATACTGCAGTCGTGTAAGTTAGAGGAACTCCTCTTTCTTTAAAGCTCACCAGCAGTAGCAGAGATGTTAATGTGACACAGACATCCCAGATGTTGGGTTCTGAAAAGCTGCTTTTCCTGTTTTTATCTACCCTCTTTGTTCCAGCTGAGCCAGAGGCCGACGGTCGAGGAGCTGAGACAGGCCAAAATCCTCATCCGATTCAGTGACTACGTGGAGGTGTCAGACGCTCAGGACTATGACAGGCGGGCAGATAAGCCCTGGACCAGACTCACAGCAGCTGATAAGGCCAGTATCACTGGCACACATCTCACATGTAAACCAGAGACAATACTTTGTCTCTTTTTAAAAGTTTTTAGACATCATCACCTTTTTTTCCTGCACCATCTGTGCCTCATGATTCAGCCCATTATACAGGATCTGTAACCCCTGCTGGACATCTTTCTCATTATTTCAAACCGTATCCATCTTTTTCGGCTTCTCTTTGTAAGCGAACACCCTGGAGCAGTCCTGCTGCTCACTGCCTAGCAGTCCAGTCCTGAATTCCAATGAGCTCTTTAATTTTCCGGCGTCGAATCGCTGGCTCCCCCTCCGAGCACGCCAGGTCACACCTGAGGAGCACTCATGTGGAAATGATAGGGATTCAGCATTATGCAACAACTCCCCTTACATAAGAGAGAAATGGGACAAGCAGTGCCTCAAGACCTTTTCAACTGCAGCACTCCTCACTTAGCCATTTCTATGAGTTTCTTCCCTCTTGTGCAAATTAAAGTCCCGTTTGGTGTCCTACCACACACTCTCCGAGGCTGCCGTTGGTCATACTAGAGAGCAAATAAACAGCTCTACAGTGATTTTTAATGCAGAGAAGAATTAGCATTTTAGAGATCAAATTGGTGTTTTGTGCTTTTTCAAATGGAGATGTTTTTAAAAATAGCAGCCCTTACAAGTATCTTTCTTTATCGGATAGGGTTATATTTTTATATCTGTGTATGTGTGTTGTATTATTTTCTCCTTGAGCTTTAATGGCACTCTCCTTGTTGCTGTGAATAATTTTGGGCAGTGTGAAAGCATCTGGAGAGGCAGCCGAATCTTTGACCACTGATGAGTTCCTGTCTGTATCGTATACAGGAGTATAATTTAAAGCACTCGAACAGATTGAGACTTCACTCAGTGGAGAGACACAGATGTTATTACAAATAAGATGAAGCCTCGAGTAAACATACATTCCCTAGCTGTTTTAATGGCAGAGAGGAATTCTTTCTCTTTTTACTGCTTGTAATCTTGCACATCATCTGCAACATTAATGTTAATAAGGTCAGAGATCAAAAAGCTGGGTATATTGCAGTTCTCTATATTTAAAAAGATATTGATGATCTAAGGTGCTGAGATTTCAAAGAATAAATACGGTAATAAAAAAATAAAAACTCAAGACAATCTTCAGATTTTTCACACTAAAAGCGGGGCTAATCCCAAGCTTTTCATCCACGGCCTGACTGGCTGCGACATCTTAATCTGCCATATCACATTGGCTGCTTTCTAAAAATAAACCCACGCTGCTTAAAATGAATACTTTTGCATTAGCAGCTAAAGTGTAAATGTGCGTCTTCTTTTCAGTAAAGAACAAGCTGGGTGTCTAAGTATTCTTTGGGTCCTTCAGATGTCTGCAGGAAAAAATGGAGGTGTCATGTGATGTGAGAGAAACTGGGTGGTATCATTCGGGGCCTTAAGCCTAAATGATGCATAAAGCACGCTAAATGGCTGAGACTTGGCCGTTTTCCCGCGGTGCCTCTGCAGCTTTTCTCACGTTTCCCCCTTGTTTCTCCTCTCCAGGCTGCCATACGCAAAGAGCTCAATGATTTCAAGAGCAACGAAATGGAAGTCCACGAATCGAGTCGCCATTTAACCAGGTAATGGTCAGAGAAGATCTCTTGTATCACTTCTTGTGCAGCCGGACTTTATAAAATCCTGGAGGCGATGGGATGTTCCTAACAACTCTTGCTTTTTTTTTTTTCCCCCCTTCTAATTTCTTTAGGTTTCACAGACCATAGTAGACCACCACTCACTGTCTTGAGCCGTGCCGTTCTGGCACTGGCTTCCACTGAGGGCCTTAAGCGCTGAACAGTAAAATGGTGCCCTACAACAAGGCCATGTCTTCTTCTGAAATGCCTTTTCAGGATCCACACGACTGAGTCAGTCCTATGCCCCGAGATGCAGACGTCCACCCACCTCATCCATTGTAGTAGCACACACTGACTCCAGTTGATTGACACCCCCTCCTCTTCCTCTTCCTCCTCCTCCCTCCTCCGATTTTGCTCAGCTGTCAAAGCAAACGTCTCCGCTGAGCTCTCAGGCCGGCGCTCAGCGAAGCAGCGCCTGGGCAGCAGGGGGAGCTTCGGCTTGCGGTTACGGCTCTGCTGAGGCTGCTAGAAGCCTGGTAAACACATCTCAGCAGAGATGTTTTAATTACATCTTTATTACACCGTCACTCTGGACGCACAACACTTGTGTCAGACAAAGATGCAGGTTTAACCTCTCTGAGCTCAGCATATCAAGAGGAGATCCGTCACAACTCCACTGAAAGAGGAAGAAGTTAAGGATCTGGCATTGCAGTTGTCCACAGTGATTCCTCCTGCTTCTCCTAGGCTATAGCGCCCCCATGTGTCACTGCTGCGTAGTTTTGACCCTTCATCTTTGCTAATTCAATTTTTCTTGTACCGGCCAATAATGCTTTTATGAAAACTGTGAATTTGAGAGTTGGAGCAAATTCCTGCACTCTGTCCACATGTACATCTTGTTAATAATGGTGAAGAGTAACATTTGAGGAATAATCATGATTGATCAAGTTTCACTCATGTCAAGATTTTGTGAATTTAATGTAAAAATTGCAGATGTTTTTTGGTCACAGTATGCATTTTATATACATTTGTTGTTATTAAGAGAGGCACTGGGATTGTACATTCTTAACTGACGTGTTTATTTTTCATCCCTCAGTTCAACTTTACATGTCTAATGTTTCTGTTTTAGCAGCATTGTCTTTAATTTGCTTATTATTTCTATTATTTCTTATTTTGTGTACACATTTTACACTCTTGTTGAACGAAGCAATATCTGGTGTCGATAAGAAAAGGTTACAGTAGAACCCATTCCAGATTTGCTCGATACTTATCCTTTAATCTATGCTTCACTTCAGAGTTTTTCTTTTTTTAACACTTAAAAGTAGTTATAATGAAAGTAACATCCTTAAAGGCAACTTTATAAGAAATTCAGATGGTTTTTTTTTTTTTGGATCAACCATTTGAATATGATGTATTGAGTGTTTAAACTCAATCACACATTTTGGCTTGTTATTAGTTTTGATTCTTTGTACCTGGAAGAAATCGGCATGATGAAGGTCACATATTTTTAAGTTCAGGGGTCCAGTGCATGATGTTTTATCTCGCACTGTCTGTTCACTGTAGAGGTCTTGTTCCATGCTCATAGGTTGTCTGTACATAGAGTATTTTTTATTACTTTTTACTGTATTGCTTTAAAAGTTGCAATAGGAAATACTGGTTGGATCAAAGATGAGTCTGCGGGCTGTCTCCTGTACAGCAACTGCATCCGTCTGCAGAGAGGTGTGATCCATCAGTGTCCCAAACAATCAATGGGAACCAAGGACACAAAAAAATGTTGTGCACTTTATAATTTTTAGGGGAAAATGTCAAACATTTGGAGCAGTTTCAGTTTCCTCAGAGTTGTTACCCGGGTCACACTGCTCTTTTCCAGTCAAATTTATAATGAGTCTGTAAAGCTCAGTGACTTTGCAAAACAGCTTTTTTTCCCTCCTTGGAACCAGCTTCTGTATTAGTCTAGCATTTCCATCATTTGAGCAAAAATGGGAAAGATTTTGATAAATATATCCCAGTTACTAAAGAAAACACCGATCTTCCCCATCATAGAACAAGAATTGTGTATCTGTTTTCCATGTGCGATCAACTGAAGAAACTTTAAGTTTCTTTTTCTTTCTTTTTTTTAATGCAGACTATCTTGTAAAGGGTACCTCACGTCAATTAAATTCCATTTCTGAAAGTGTTGAGTTGTTGATATATTAATCACATGCAAATATTTCAAGTGTTGATGATGGTAATTATGTTTTGGGAGCAATGGAAACCCAAAATTCATCCATCCATCCATTATCCTACCCACTTAATACCCAGTGGTGTCGCAGGGGTCTGCTGGTGCCCATCTCCAGCTCTCTTAGGGCGAAGGCAGGATCCACCCTGGACAGGTCGCCAGTCTGTCGCAGGGCACACACACCATTCACTCTCACATTCATACTCTACCGACAATTTAGAGTCTCCAATTAACCTGGCATGTTTTTGGACTGTGGGAGGAAGCCAGAGTACCCGGTGGGAACCCACCCACACACAGGGAGAACATGCAAACTCCGCACAGAAAGGCTGGCAGCAGCTGGAAGCGAACCAACGACCTTCTTGCTGTGAGGCAACAGCACTAACCGCAGCACCACCGTGTGGCCCACCCAAAATTCATTTTATCAGAAAGTTAGACTCTTCATATCACAATTCTAATAAGGTAATTAACTCACAATAACTGCAAAAGTTTCCTGTCATTTCTCAATCTAGTTTAATAGACTACACGATTATGGCGAAGGCTGCTGGCCTGTGCAGAAGACCTAGATATAACATGAAAGGGTACAAGTGAAAACCACACATAGCATGATTTTTGTTTAGTGCGACTCAGCAAAATCAGGAACGCTTTGATACTTGAAAGAGCAAGTGTCAAAGCCTCTGGCCCTTTGATCTCTCTGTTTTTGTCTGAATGCTAGTATGCGAGATGTGTGTTAGACTTGTTAAATTTTGAAATTTCCTGTTGATCGAATAAAAACCAGCGATGGCTTCTTTGGTTAGATACAAAACATCTTCCTAACAAATACAATATTTTTTTCAGTTTGCCATTATAATGTCTGGTTTAGGTTGAATTTCATGGGTTTTAGTTGCATGCTTTTCAGTAGGTAAACACTTTGACAGTGGTGAAATGTATAACATTCTGTCCTTGTGTGAGCAGGAAAACAAAAGTTCATCGGTCTCAGAATGCACCCTTCGAGTTTCAAAGTAAGTGTAATCTACCCAATGTCGAAGTCCGATATCTAAAATGATCTGAGTGGTAATTGGTAACATTGGTGAAATAATATTTATTTTCTTTATTATAAAGTTGGGAATCATCAGTTGAATGCAATTGCTGGTCTTGTTCCTTGCCATAGAGGTACCAACAAGATGTACAACATAATGGCTTTCAGCGATGCA
>CAAE01014114.1:2740-18116 GCA_000180735.1 Tetraodon nigroviridis | reverse complement strand
ATTCATGAAAAAAATAGTTCAAGGGAAAGGAATGAAGAGGAAGAGGGAATACACTGAGGCTGTAGAGGACAGCGATGATGGCGATTACGAGGGCCTGGAGGTGGATTACATGTCAGAAGATAGCAGGTCAGATCACTCGTTCCACAGCTCTGATCATTTTGTTTGGTGCTGTTAACACATTAAGCAGTTCATATTTTCTTCTGTAAGTAGCTCAGAGGAAGAAGAACTAGAACATGGAAACTCCAACAATGGAGAGGCGCTCTCTCAAGGTTTGCCCCCCGGTCATCACTTCTGTCTGTAGTAGCTCATAGACACTCCATTTTTTTTTTTTAACAAATATAGACAAAGCATCCGAGAGTGAAGAAGAAGACGCAGAAGATAAGGAAGAAGAGAAAGAAAAAACCCTGGGTCAGTTGGAGAGAAAGAAGAAAATCGGTAATTATTCATCTGAGTGTAGAAAACAAATTTTGAAAAAAATTCACAAGTAGATATTGAGTGGTCACGTTTGTGCGTGTGTGTGCGTGTGTGTGTCACAGACAGCAGCAGTGAGTTGGGCAACACAGATGACAGTGGGATTGAGGAAGTGGTCACCTCTGCTCTGTTCACAGTGAGTGGCTTTCAGGCCAGTGTTGGGTTTCCCTGCAGCATGCTTTGCCACCGTACCTGCGGATGTTGCTTCTTTCGTACATTATCAAACACCTCTTCTTTCTTCTCTCCGACAGAAGAAGTTCATGCCTCCAAAACGTGGAGGTGGGCGCAGTTCCTCAGATAGCCCCAAGACCGACAGAAGCCTGGGGAGGCGGTCCATAAACTCTGCTGTCACCTCCAATGCAGCTGCTGCAGGCAACCTGGACCGAGGTGTGCAAAGATGCCGAAAGATAGTTAAACTAACAAATTCAATGCCTTCTAAACCTTTACAAAACCCTTCATGTGGCAAAAAAAACCAAATGTAAAAACAAGGTGAATGTGTTCCCTTATGCAACTGTCTTTTACAATATGTTTTCAATTAAATGAAATGATTTGAATGATTTTTTTTTCCGTTTTACTTATTTACATTTCGTTTACACAAATGATTTTCTGAAACAACATAACTGGACAACTAAATTTTTTATCTTTTATTTATCTTGTCTTCTTCTCTTATATTTCAAAAGTCTTTTTTTTCGCCAATGCGTTGCTGCCAGAACAGTGACTTCTCCCCGCTGTGGGACGAATAAAGCTCTCTTCCATGTTGACGCTGACTGTTTTTAACCACTAGATGGCGACAAATCCAACATATCCGACCGGCCTGCGTCGCCCTCTGAAATGGCGTCACGTGAAAAGCGCTCACTTATTTGTTTGCAGCGATGCATCGTTCAAATAAGTGTAAAATACAACAAAATCTTTTTTTTTTTTTTAAATTTAAAACTGCGTTGTATTTGCACACTGAAAGGCCAATACTCTCTGTGCAGTAACCCCAACTGAGATGAGGGTTTCTCGTCGACACCGAGCGAGGAAACTCCCCGGGGGAAGTTTAAAATCCCTCAAGTTGCGCACCAAACATTTTATATGAGCTATGTTTACGCCTCTCATCTGTCCGTCCCATCGCTTGGCTAAACCTGACCAAATGCATTGTGGGGGATGTATTCACAACACTCCTCGTTGGCCAACGGGGCCGGCTCGAGTAGCGTCACCGCAAACACTACATTGCCCAAAGTCCTCCGCGTTGTTGTGGCGACCCCATCTTGTCTCCTCATGAATATATAACAACGTATATTTGCGTAGGAGGTCGCCCGACGTTCATTTCATATTCGGGCTCTTTATTTTAGTGTAAATGGGGCGCGCGGTCACGTCTCCGCCCTGATCCGTCCTCGCACGCACAAATGCGCTGCTGCGAACTGAATAAGTAAAATGGTTTTCTGCAGCCGCGGAAGAGACTCCGGCAGGGAAAGGAAGACAAGTATTGAATGACTACCAGTTTAAGTCAACACCACCGCCCAGTCGGCGGACATTTACCGCGGCGGGCAAGTAATCGGGCTTTTAAATGTCGTGGTCAGACGTCTGAAGAAGTGCGCATCGTAATCTAAAGTGGGGGGACTTTTCATTGGCGGAGATGGAAAGTATGCAGGCTGGCGTCGAGGATGGGGCGTCGGAAGGAGGCGCGATCAAGTTAATGAAGAAGCCAAGCGGACTGTCTCTCGCCCGGCGGACTCCGGCGGATGATGGCGGTGGACATTTGGCATCCTCCCGCTTAGAAGCAAAGAACGGGAATAGCCCCTGTCATTCGGCCTCCACCGCGAGAAGCAGTGCGTCAAACGGCACCGCCGCGTCTAATGGCCGCGGGCCGTCCAGCAACTCCAGCTCTCTCCTGTTGCGACGGAGGCGCCTGAAGCGCAACCTCTCCGCCGCTGCGCCACCGCCACCTCAGCTGTCACCACCGCCTGTAGCGCCAAGATGAACTCGGCCCTGTCCTCTGCGTCCTTGCACACTCGGAGTTTGGACCGAAAGACTCTGTTGAAACACCGACAGAACATGCAGCTGCAGCCCGCCGATCGCGAGTGGGTGAGATCGGACCTCCATCGGGGTTCCATTTATGTCCACGACAGACTGACGCCTTCGTACCCCAGACCGGTTCTTTGCACTATGGACACCACGGCCGGCGAGGTGGCTCTTCGTCTGAGCAAACTCTGCAGTAAGTCCAGCACGGTTATGCGCATTTTCTCTAAAGATAGCCCCAAGATTGACCAAAATGGCAACTGCAACAACAAATATGAATTGGACGATAAAGCGTGCAAGGTGAGCCAAGACCCAAGCCTACCATGCAGCCTGCCTCCCCTGGAAGCCACCGATTTGAGGGACCGTCCTGGTGACAGGCTGAGGCTGCTGCTGGTGGAGAATGCAGATGAGAGGCAGAAGCAACAGTACGTTGAGGAAAAACTTTTCACCCCTGAACCAGATTCGCACGAAGCCATAAGTGGCTCCATGTCCGATCTGAATTCCAACATGGACACGCAGAATGACGAGGATTCGGAGAACAGGAATGGCGTGGACAGCTATGGATTAAACTCAGGCTCAGATGTGGAGAGCAGCGCGTTTGATGACCTGAGCTCCGGAGCCCGGCTCAGCGAGCACAGGGACTCTCTGAGCGATTACATGGTCCTGGGCACAGAGGCCTCCATCCTCAGCCCCTCCTTTGACAGTGCCACGGAGGCCCAGGACATGTATCTCAGTTCTTCGGATGAACTGGAGCTCGATGGTCCTGCTTCGAGTGCTAGCATGGATCCCATCTCTCAACATCACGCTAATGGAATCAATGCCGTCAACGCTAACTACCAGCAGTGCAGCATGGACCATTTAAATAACATGGCAAATGATATGGAGCCGCAGAGCAGACTCCCACACAGCCTGAGCAGCTTAACACCCAGCAGCTGCGACGACTTGTCGTCAAGAGCCTGTTCTGTAGGTAATACACCTGACATCCAAGACCAGCTCTCTGGCCCAAGTGTTGTAAAACCAGGGCTGAGAGCCAGGCGCAGTGAAGAACCCTGGGATTCCAACCCCACACTGTATGTACAGCTGCACGGTGAAGCCGTCAGGAGGCTTAGTCCAGATGAAAGGCCGCTGCAGATCCAAAACGACTTTCTTTTCAAGCTTGGGTTTAAGGACCCCTGGAGAGTTCAAGAGGAAGGCCTTAACACAGAAATTGGTTCCTTGTTACGTTTCTATGCAGGTGAGTTAAACGTGTTGTTCAGATAGGATTTAATTATCTCCCAAGTGGGTTTCTGTCATTCTGAATATGTGATAAAGCCTGTGAAGTTTTCATTAGAGACTTCTAGATAAGTGTGTTAGATTCTTGCAGGCTGTGTTTCCTGTGTTGGATAAACGTTTGTTTTTCATGCTTTTTTTTTGGATCGTAAAGAACATTTTTTTTTCATTTTCATTATAAATGGTTGCCATTGAGGGCAGGGTCCAAAGTACTGATTTCACCTTTCCTGGGGGAACACTCTTTAATTTTCCGGAATCTCCAAATGCTCCCGCAGTCCTTGACTGGTTTTTTCTGGCTGGAGCAGAATTTAACGCTCCCCTGAACATGCACGACATCGCCACAAAGCCATCGCCACAACTTACGGGGCTTGGACATGGGGCCCTTTCCGCCTTTTGCCCTATTGTCATCCAAATGAACCAGTAAAATGCCTTTGTGGTTGGATGGAAGAGAGGAAGAGGAGGATAGAAGAGGGAGATTGTTCCCACTCCTCCAGGCTGGGAAGACCGTGAGCCCTTCCTGTGCAGACCCAGTGAGATCCAGTCATTGAGATTCTGCAGAAGTGCGTCCCATTGGCATCCACCGCAGCACGCTGACTAACGGCCTGCCAAGATGGGGTAATGTGCTCCTCCCCGGCTCAGGAAACCCCTTTTTATTTCCATCTTGCCACACTGTTGCTTTTGTTGCTGAGGGAAGATAAAGAGGGAGAGTTGAGCGTCTGCTGGGAAGAGTGGATGATGGACCAATCAGTAGGTCTGAAATACGGAGGCACACTAACACTCCGACTTCCTGCCTTATAAGGCTGTTGAATCAGAGGTCCCCCGTAGGATCTGAAAATGTATAGATGTGCTGTCATGCAAAGCCACATGCACTAGATGCTGTATTGCTCGAGGTGGAATGATTAGATCTTAGATGGCACACGGCATTGTGGACTGCACCAGGAGCTGCACCAGAGCCCGTGCAGGCCTTGCAATTAACTCGACTAAACTAGTTAAAAGTAGCCTCGATATCCCTCTGAAAGCGAGGCCTACACTTCCCATGTGAGAAAGCTTAACTCTGGTCAAATGAGCTCTTCTTAGTCCCCTCCACCTTCAGCCAGTTACACCAGGAAAATCCAAGACTGTTTTGCACAGACTCTAGTTCTCATTAACGCAAGGAGAAGACTGATGCTATTGGAATATCTGCCCTGCTTTCCTTCCCTTTTTTTTAAAATTTAAAATGGAAGAATGTGAGGAATGCACTCTGGCTCGTTCAGAATGTCAGGCACGTAGGCTCAAGAGGATACGAGTGTGTGTGGAGAGGAGGGGGAATGCCACTCTGACTCATGTGGAGCTGTCGTTGAAAGGCTGTCTTGAATAGACGGTGGAAATAGTGGTCAGTCTCAGCTGACTCCTGGGCCCAGTGGTCATGGCTGTGACCACAGCCCATTCACACCAAGGGGTTTTTTTATCCCCCTCTTCTGTGCACACAACATTTTTTTCCATCCTCCGCTGCATGATTGTAATGCCAAATATTACCCGTACCGGTAACTTGAGGATTAAGGAAGCAGAGGACAGATGTGTGGTTCGGTGTCCAGGTCCAGGTCCTCTGGAATAGCCGGCGCCAGTTTGACCGAGAAGAGGTCAAATCGTGCATGGCGTCAGCAATGGTGGCCAGATGAGAAAACTCACTTTGACCCACAAGACACACAAACATTTGTACACAAGCACGCGCATGTGCATGCGTGCAGAGGGCTACCTAGATCAAAGGGCCGCTGTCCTCTTTGGCAGGCCGACGAGTGATCCTTTCAGAGCTGCCCACACAGGAGCCTCTTGTCATGCTGAGCCAGCTTTATTAGAGTTTTGCGGACAAAGGAAAAAATATATATATATAATTTTAAAAGGTACACACAGACATTTGATCAATGCTTGCTTAATTTATTGCTGAAGAGCCAAAAGAAAAGGCCATCACTCTATATAAAAGTACAAAAGATTCAGAGCATACTTGGAGTTTTGATTTAGCCAAAAATTCCAGTAAACCTGTTATATTCAGGTCAATAACACTGAGTTTAAAGGGCCTCCGCATGTGGATTGAGCATAAAGCTTCCCCCCTGCTCGGAATGCACCCCTACCCATGGCGATTTAGACTCGTATTAAAAAAAGAGAGTTGAAAAGTGAGCCGAGCACAAGTTGGAGTCCTTAACCAAGCCAAACCCACACACTAAATTATTTAGATTCATTAGCTTGCTTAGCTTTGCAACCACTCACATCCACACACTTCAGCATAGCCACTGAAGTGTGCTAAAGTGATGAACATTTATGCGAGTGTTCTTCCTGCCCCATTAGGGTTAAGATGTTGGCTTTGTTAAAGCTGTTTGTTTGAAATTAAAGCGGTGTTAAGATTAATCCTGGTTTTATGGGTACTATTAATGAACACACTGGCAGGAGTGTCCTATTATTAATACCTGCAGGTTTCTAGATGAAGGTCAGTGTGTTGCACTTTGGTTTCATGTTGTGGTTTTAGCAAGGTGAACTTGTAGCAAAGTGTGGTTCATGTTTGGGTAGCAATAATAGATCTTGCAGATAATGCATGAAGCATGAAGACAGTCAAATATGTTGTTTTTAATCATGAAAAGATCCTGATTATTAGATTTCTTCCTCAGTCACCAAATATACTGCATTTTATTTATGCTGCACACTTTTGATTTAAAGCCTTGGCAGAAGAAACATATTTTGATTTTAAGTTTCATTGCTTCTGTCTTGTAGACAAAATAAAAAAATAAATAAATAAATAATACTGGGGCTTTTTTATTGCTTTGTGGCCTCGAAGCACAGATACACACATTACCTGGATTAAGCCTCTTACTCATAAGAGAAGAGAGTTGACCTGATATTGTTCAGCTTCTGTCAGAGATGCTACAGAGGTGTTTGGTTCTTGAGCGTTTGTTAGCTACATATCCTCCATATCCAAGAGTGCTAAAGGAGTTCTGATATTTTTGGCCGAGTCCAGGTCTGGGGCTGGCTCTGGGGCTTTTTCAAGTGGCGTTTCTATCTTCTCTCTGTTCTCGCATGAGTTTCCTGATACTCTGGTTTCCTCCTATCAGCGAAGGGTGACCTGTCAAGGGTGTATCCCCGCTGGCCAAGGGGACAGACCGCTGCTTTGGCGTTGTAGTCATGAATTACAGCAAGTTTGTAGCATTCGTCAGAATAACATGGAGCATTACAAAAGTGTGTGTAGCAGAAAAAAAAAAGAAGAGAGAGAGGATGAAAGTGAATTAATTATTTTTGACAGATTTAGATCACACAGGCATCCTTGACTGAACTAGGAAATGTTAAAAGCTGTTTCCACTAAAAGCTTCCAGTAAACATGTTCGGTAACTAATGCTAAAGTCCAGAAACGAAATGTGTGACTGGAAGAAAAACTTTGTGTGAGCATGTCGTTGGTGTGTTACTCTCTCACTCACTCCGTCTTCACTATCCTACTCATCAGTTTTTAATTCATGTAGTCTAGAAGTCCTTGGTATGGTTTAGTAACATCCTATACTGTATATTTGAATTCCACCTAAAGCTCCCAGGAATCCCAGCATAGCACCGAAGTTTTCCACTCTAACCTCAGGCCTTCTCTGAGGAGGCAGTCGCTGCTGACGCCATGACTTAACGGACTCTGCAGGGTTTAAAGGCTTAATGAAGCCCCCAGCTTTCTCCTGCAGGCTGTGAAAGCTATGCAGCTGAGAACCAATCTCTTGGCTTCGTCTCCACCACATTACTCCCTCTTTTTACAGGCCACTCCCACACATGTCTTTATTTGCCAAAAAAAAAGTAAAAGTGGCACCATATTAGTAGATTTTAGACTTGTCCAACTGTCTGAGAAAGGCAAATTAAATTCTATCTTCATTATCTTTCCCTCAAGCTTTGTAATGATTTAGGGGTGTGTATCTTTAGGTAATCAGGCCATCTGCTTGTATTAATCATAATTTAAACATATAATGACCATAATGCCGAGCAGATCTTTCCAAACACAATAACGGTGAAGGATGATTACCAAGCTATTCAAACGACGCTGGGTAAATTAGCGGTCTGCTGCCGCATCCTCTCTTTCATTCCCCTCTCATCATGACGGCTAACACCATCTAAATGGCTGTTTGCTGAGTCAGTCTGCAATTGTGATCAGATTTCATCAATTTGTCGCAGCTTAGATCAAATGCACCTGTCTGCCTTGATTGTTTTCGTGCCTCCCGTGTAAGTCAGTGTCCCCAAAAGCAAAGAATAAATGTGGATGTACCCCATTTGCATACATGCATATTTTATATCTTCTATCTTTGCTGCTTCACATATGCACAGCCGCTGTTAGCG
Source organism: Tetraodon nigroviridis (assembly GCA_000180735.1). NCBI lineage: Eukaryota > Metazoa > Chordata > Actinopteri > Tetraodontiformes > Tetraodontidae > Tetraodon > Tetraodon nigroviridis. Next base: position 10,046 of record CAAE01014114.1, on the reverse strand, counting down.
GTGTTGAACAGGGAGGCGTCAGCTTGTAGCTGTTAAAATCGCGTACAGTCCCTTTGATTCTGCCGAATATAGATTGCATTCTTGGCTGACATTCTGTCACCCTCCCCTCCTCTAGTGCTGAATCTTCCTCTTTCTCAATTTCTCTCATGATCGACCCCCTCCCTTTTGCAATCTTCCCTCGCGTCTTCTCCTCCATCACTCCTCCACCCGACACCATCTATTTATCGGCCCATATGTCTTTATTTGTCCCCAGCTGATTGTTTTTTTCTGTCAGATTTACTGGTCATCTTCATACTTTAGCTAAAAAAGCTTGTGACAGTAAGAAAGAAGCAAAGGAGTGGCTGCAGCTATTTTCATAGTTTTGTGTTGGACAGATCAATCCACAGTGAAACATCTTGATTTCTTGCTGCTTCCTCATTCATGTGGCAGTAAAATGATCAGACTGGAGATGCAATCAGAGGATCTTTGACCGCAATAGAATTAAAGGTGCAGATACACTCAAAACACAGTAAGGATCAATTTCAATTTGTACTGCCACTTCTGTCGACAGTATGATGGCCACCGGTGGGTGTAAATCAGTGCACATTTACAACAACCCTGTAGGTGGAAACTCAGCTGAAGGTAAATTATTAGAGTCCAGCCAAAGACTGGATTTTGTGGCCACAATTGATGCATTTTGAGAGAAAGTCCACAGCGTTGCTAAGGTAAAAAAATCAGATTGCTGTCCGATCATAACACGTCTTAATAAGAGTTAAAGGGGGGCTGTGATGCAATGAAGTGGGTGTATTCATGTATCCATGGCCTCATGGGAAAAGCCAGCACCTATGCAGGTTGCAGACAGTGGTGGATATTCTCCCCTCGGCAGGGTGACTGAGTATTGCTGTCTGTCCCTGAGTAGAGCTACAGTTCCTGCCTGGATTGACCACATGCCTGAGTCCGGGGGGGTGGGGATTAGAGGGCAGTCCAGCAGGGGCTCGCTTTCTGCAGCTTTGATCAGGGGCAGCATTCCCTAATACCAGACAACATCTGTAGCCCTGAGCCGTAGGCCCAAAAATATTTCGACCAGAGGATCAACAGCCTGCTAGCATGCAGTGGTAGCAGGAGGTTTTTAAATGACACTATGTTTTTATGAAACTATTTCACAACTCCAACATCTCTGAGGAGGTTACTCTCTTTTGCATTTGAATCAAAGTATCCTAGCATTTCTTTTTCTTGAATATGAGTGCCACAGTTTTAGGAAACCAGCCAATTGGAATGTTTTATTCAAGATTTAGTTTTAACAGATTCACCTTCTCCTGTTGCAAACGGGGCAGTGTTTGGCCCAGATTCCCACAGAATGTGAGCGAGTTGTCCTTTAATTTATGTTTGTGTCATCTGGGTGCAGCCAGATAAGTTTTTGTCTGGGTGGAGCTGAAGCCTTTTCTGTGGACTCTGGTCTAATAGGGAAAAAAGAGACCAAGCTATTGATATGAAATGACCTAGTTAAATGTTTATCTCCTTCTCTCTCTCTCTCTCTCTCTCAAAAAAAAGGCAGAAGCACCTAATACTTTCTTACTGTTGTCATGTGTCATAAAGTCCAAGGCTTTGAAAATAAAGTCATGCTAATGTTGGTGCTGGTGGAGGTTTCCAGAATACACTCTGGAAAATGCCTCTCCTCCAGATTTTTACTGATATAAATTCCACCTGCACAGCAACAACCGCTAGACAGTCTAACGTCTACTATAAATTCTTATTTATTTTGTATCAGTTTGGCAGCTGTTTTAATAGAAAAAAAGCAAACATAAAACTTTAATCTATCAGGTGGACAATAACCTGGTTTCCCTAATGCATGAATACCAATTACTGTCTGTTTACGGTCTGGTTTCAACAATTGCTTTATCACAAAACACAGAAAGAAAAACTGAATGATATTGTTTTATGAGAAACCTTGATTGGCAGCAATAATGTTTATTTCAGTTATTTCAGTTGTAAAAACGTTCTGATTATGGTTTTGAAAAGGTCTCCTCCTGTTTCCTATTCAGCTGGACATTCAGGTCTTTGGGAGGAAAATAGACCAGTTTTCACCTACCGGATCAGGAAGTGACCTTCCTTACTGTGCCCATGACCCGCACCTTTGCCTTTCAGTCTGTTTTCTCATTTACATTCTGCTCAGTCAGTACTGCTCGTTTCACCGGCGTCCTGTTACTGCACAAGCTTGTCTCAGCTACCACCTCGTTCTCCTGCAGCTCTCGCCGTTTCCCAGTCTCTCTTGTTCAAAACTTCCCCTCTTTAGTTCTTTTTTTTTTCCTCACTGTCCCTCTCTAACTGCCCTTCTGTCCCCAACACCCCGCTCCACCCCCAGTGCCACTGTGTTCACATGGCCCCTGCATGTGACACGAAGCCGAGCCAGAACACCCCGGATGCCCTCTTCAACCCTCCACTCTTCCAGCCTTTGTTAAATTTTAAACAAAACAAAAGGGGGAGAGGGAGGTGATGGTGGGGTTTGAAGGGGAAAAGGGTGGTGTTGTTGGGGAGCACGTGTGCCAAGGAAATGTGCGACACAGTCACAATCTTACTCATCCGCTGGGTCCAGTGTATCATCAGAGGAGCGCACGCCTGCTTTTTCCCCTCACTTTTTAAATGTGTAAAAGCTTTACTAACCTCATTTTCGCTCCATCCAGTTTCAACAAACAAGGAAGTACCCGAAGTAATATCACTGGCTCTTTACCTTAGGTTAATGCTATCATATTTAGCAGGATGGTTCCTCTTTGTAAGCCGGGTCCTGCTCAAGGTTTCCTCAGTGTAAAAGGGAGTTTTTGATGCCATTGTGCTTACCTGGAGGGTCAGGCTTTGGGTTTCTGTTTCTGTAAAGCACCTAGAAACGATTTTATTGTAAAAGGAGCTCTATAAGTGAAACTGATTTGAATTGAATTGAATTTTTGCTTCTGCTCTTCCCTTATGAATGCTCACATGTGAAATAGTTGTCCACAGAAGCTTGAATGCCTGCACTTTGTTGTTGTAAGTCTTGCACAGCTGCCCATAATGAATAGTGCTGGGTAATTACTAATAACATTGTGGTGTTTATCTGCGTGTCACTGGGCAAGCCTCCAAGGAAAACCTTCGAAGCGAGAAGATAAGTCTGCCTTTATTTCAGATTAGCGGTTCATAATTCCAAACATCACCACAAATGAATACTGCTACCACATATGGATGCTTTAATGGAAGCATGCATAATGCAATAAAATTAATGTGACACTAAAAGCACTCGGGGTAAATTTGTTGGCAAATCGTAATCAGTGTTATTTTCCTGACTAGTCCTTATCTGATTGACTCTAGTGGATGTTACTCTGGAAAAGTGTGTCAGCTTTGGTGTATTCATGACATCAAATGGTATGAGTACACCGCTTTCATATGCACGTTTGTCAGCGTAACAGTTTCAGACAGGAGCCTCGGGCAGGCAGCGGGTTTCCAACCTGCACACAGAGTACAGTACACAGCTCTGGTATTCACTGCCAAATCCTGGTGTTGTTGTATGTCACCCACAAAAATGATGCAACTAGATCGGTTTTGTTGCACTCAGAAATCTCAGCAAGCGAAATAATAAAAGTTAAAAAATGTTTTCAGGTGTTTTTGTAACAGTACACTTTAAATACCATTCCATTTTCAGAGTCAGTCTCGCTATGGCATAGCAACAATGATTGAAAGTGGACTGAAGCGATGCCAGTTGTGTATAAAATGTCCCTGACTCTTCTCTTTTAGCGACAGCCATTATTAATGCAAGGGTACAAATGAACAGGGAAACCCAGGGCAACTAACAGGCGGAAGCCCCTGCAAGCTAATTAATCACTGACATGAACACAGTCGCAAATAGAGGCCCGTGCACGTAAACTGAAGCGCTCACACGCCGACGCTCCGCCACATCCAGCTGTTTATGCACAACATCAAACCCTCGCTGCTCCACTGATTAGTGTTCTCATCTCGCCACTTCAGCCTCGGTATTAGAGCGAGGCGTTGTCAGCTCGCTCCTCTGTCACTATTCCCTCTTCATCCCCAGCTTCACATTTCACCCTCCTCCGTTGTGCTTCCCAGGGGGGTTGAATGCTTGGTGGGTAAGCCTAAACCGCTGTGTCTGGAGGGGTTATTGTATTGGTGCTTAAGATGACAATAACCCACTTGCCTGTGTGGATTTTTCTCTTTTTTTTGTGAGTCTCTCTCTAAGCCCCTTCTACTGTATGTGGCGATGCCCTTTTCTCAAGGCTGCAGAGAGGCGGGGTGCTGCTTTAAACAGGCCATTAACAATGCTGGGATGACAGTATTTTTTTTTTAAGTCAATAACGAATAATTATCTGCTCCTGGGGGCTGTTTTTATCAGCTTAAATAACTAAGATTTATTAGGGGTGGTTATTTTGCATTGCCAGAGCAAACAACAAGACAGTGCTCTTTTTAAAAATTGTAGGTTTTATTTTGCTCTTTGGATTATTTAGACAATTAAATTAAACAACCACTGATTTGTTTAAAGCAATTTTGTAGTTTTATTGAAGGGACCAGTGCATTTGTCTGTAAAATAGCCTATTAACAGTGAGATTTTATGGTTTTTATGAGACCAAACCATTTTAGTAGACCAGTTGCTTGAGTGGCCATGAACACAACCTTCAGCATTACCGAGTTTCTGTGGGAATATATGTCTCTGCTCATACATTCTTTTAAAAGACCCCCCAGGCTCCTAGTATTGTTTGGTGACTTTTTTTTTTTTTAATCTGCCTTAATTCCATTTGGAGTGCACACTGTCGCCTGCCTTTGTGCCAGTGTGCAGGGGTTGGCTTGTGATCGGGCCTGATTCCGTGTCCTCGCGGGTTAGCGAGAGAGCTTGGTGATGGTGCGCGCTGCATCATTCATAAGTGTGTGCCACCCTGTGCCTGGGCTGCCGTGACCCGTAGCTGTCAGCAGCGTATCCCTGAGCGTGACAGCTCAGGCTGTGGTGAGGACACGCCACAAGGTCTGCTGGCATGTGCAGGGCTGTGGGCAGGGCCACAGGATGGTTTTTTACTTCCTCTTTAGAGCATTTACATTATAATGCACATATGTAAACTGCAACACATGAATAAATGATAAAAAAAGGAAATTACTACTTGCTGAACCTATTCAGCGTGCTTTGAACGGAAACTATCCTGAAAATACTGATCAGGGGTCAGTCTCTTTTTAGCCTTTCACTGAAATTGGTTTTAAAAAATGGTATTTTTGTCAAATGTGTTCTCAAAAAGATGCTCAGTGTTAAGTCAGATTGACCAGAGAGTAAGCTGTGCTGTGCTGCCAGGAGAGCTGAGCTAATATAATTTGAGACACAGAACTGTGCATGTTAGAATATGGAGAGAGGGTTAGACTGCAGGAGTACAGCCAGATTTTACAGTTCCAAGATGAAAATGTGTATTTATATATGTGCTGCTAACCACTGTCGTCATAACCTGAATGTGAGTGAGTGCGCACCAGCAAGATGCAGACACATTACGTAACACAACTCATGCCAATTTATTATCACAGCACAGTAACTCCGTTCTCACGTGTGCGGGCTTATTGGGTCTTTTTAGTGTTTGTGGAAATGCAGCCTCCTCATTGCTTTCTCACACATTCAGTATCTAGTTGTAATTTATGATTTCCCAACATGAAACAGCTGCTCGCTTCCACACTGTTGAACGCATTTTTCACGCAGTTTTCACTCAACCTACATGAAAATTTGTTACGTAAAACACGTTAAAGGGTTTGAGGGAAAATCCATCTCAACTTTGCTTGGTGGAAGTAAGGCAAAGGGGTATTTACCGAGGTAATTGCAGTTTTAATGCTCAACTGAAGATGAACAACTGACAGTAAATGATGCATTTATCTGTTCTCAGAAAACCTCACTTCTTAAGTAAATTCCCATCTGATGAAAGTAAAGTACTATATTTGTAGTATTTAGAGACGCGCTTGCTCACCCACATGCGACATAATTAAACGTGAAAGCTCTTCAGAGCATGACAGTCACACTCTCGCAGTAAATAGCCATGTATTTAGCAAATTTGAATGCATACTCACTACACACGCGTTACATGCACGAGCAGACAGACACTCTCGTCCACTACAGTTGGCAACATTTGCATGTACTCACACACAGAGGAGGGAGTGAGATCAATCTCTAGAGCTTGTGTGTGTGTGTGTGTGTGTGTGTGTGTGTGTGTGTGTGCTGCATTCACACTACGCTCTAGATGATCAGCAGGCTCATGTTTTCCAGTGTAGGTTTCGTAACACGCCCGTTACGTAACAGCAGCAGGAGAGTAACTGTGAAGAGGGGCTGAGGAGAGGGGGGAGCGCTTCTCTACTGTATGTACGTCAGCATTCATCCCACCAACTGAGGGAATCACTTGGGAAAATCTGAACTCTGCTGACCGACGCTGACACCTGCGGCACTAATCCTCCACAGAAGCATTCCACTCAGCACAGTGTATTTAGTACGATTTTTGGCGGATATTGATTGGAAAACATGATGAGGCATGTCTTCAGCACAGCTGAAGGAAAACCCTATCCTCTCCTTCACTTCAGGAGCAGACAGGTTGTCCATATAAAAACAATTCACAGCTACACGTTGTGATTTATTAAACTCTTACAGGGCCCTTTCTCTCATCACGGTTGCCTGTTCCAGCTGTCAGGCACAGGTGAAATATGATTACGTATTTACACATCATTTTCAGCCATTTCAGCAGCTGCCTCAAACAAGCACCATATTGGTGGGAATGCCTACAAAGTACATGCTGTGTAAGAGTGGTGGCTGTTAAAATGTAGACATTTCAAACCACATGACAACCTTTATCCTCTGGGTGTTACCGTTGCCAATGGTGTAACTCCATACTACCCCCTCTGGTGGGTTGAGGAAATGCATCAATCGCTAGACTAGAGTATCACTAATAGCAATGTTTGGTCTTTTTGTCCCCAGGGCCAAAGGGTAATAATGGTGTAATGGGAAAGATATTGCGAGCTGTGACCTCATTTGGATTCAGGATGTATTTCACTGGACTGTTGGAGGGGCTTGTGTGTGGTGTGTGTCTATGCATGTGTGTGTCTGTCCTTCCTGGTGACATGCTTAAGAGAGATGAGCTATCAAAATGTGTGGCCATCCATCATCTTTTTTTTACGCAGTCTTCTTTCTCTTGTTATGGGACTGGACAGTCAATCCTTGGTCCTCTGTAGCCCAACGACACGTTCTTCTCCATCCCGTCTTTCTGTACCCGCTATTGACTTTAGCCACTCTCCCAGAAGGACAGTTAAATAAAAGCATCACCTTGGGCATTTCATTTCT
>CAAE01014113.1:47896-59737 GCA_000180735.1 Tetraodon nigroviridis | reverse complement strand
CTCTGTAGGGGTCGTGTCTGGTGTCCTGCCAGTCCACCTCGTCCTCAGAACTCTCGCTGTCCTCATAAGGATGAACCATCCGGAAGTTCTCGAAGGAGATGGACACTGGGGACACACAGGCCAGCGTGAGCCGCGGCGCTCCGCCACCTTTGATTCCACGCCGCCTGGCTTCCACCAGGTCCCTACCTTTACTGTCGCCGTTGAATTTCTTCTCCTCGCGGCGGAGTTGGTCGTCAAACTCGCGGTCAAACTGCATCTGCAGCATCTGCGCCAGCATCAGGTCGCTGCTGGTGTCGCAGACCTCGTCCGACAGCAGCAGATCTGCGGTCGGGCTGAGAGACAAAGACCAGGTTAAAACACGCCAGCGGTCACCTGACGTCAAAGCTTCGGTTCCGGGTCAAGGTCAGCAGGAGCCAGCAGGGGGGCTTACACCCTCCATACCAAGACTCACTCGGCCAGCGAAGGGAAGCTGCTGTCCTCGTCCTCCAGCTGTCTGGCCAGCTGTTCGCTCATCACGTCAGCCAGAGAGCAGGCCGGGGCCGCCGGCGCCGCCGTTGGCAGGCCCCACGGGTTCTAAAAGGAGCGGAAACATCTCTATTAGACACGCCACAGACTAGAATGCTCTTCATCAGCGTCCTCAGAGTTACATGACTTCATACACTTCATCTTCCTATAAACAATATCCTATAAACTTCCTATAACACAATCAAATAAAGAAGGTGTCAGACTTTTTTTAGACCTAAAAAGGATCATGGAACCATAGAGGAACCATAGAGACTTGTCCAGACAAGTCTGAACAAGCCCCGCCCCGTGATGTCATCCGGTATGCATATATACATATATACATATATATATATATATATATATAGATATTTATGAAATTAAATCTTCTCTGGTTTTAACATACTTACTCATTAATGCCTTTTAAACAATTTGAGCAATTATTGAAGTAATGAAGTTCTCCGTAGCACCGTTATCTTTATTCACGTAATCAATAATCAATAAACCTGACTGACCGTCATATACAACAAACAGGGGTTTGCAGTCAAAATAAACGCAACTAAAATATTCCCTTAAATGACAACACGGTGACTTAATTGCTCACCGTTAACCAGCCTTTTAAGGAGTGTTGAACTGAGGCCATGTTGGAGAAGCTAACACGAACAAGCTAGCACAAAAATAAAATATCCAAGCAAACGCGACAACATATAACGAATAAGAAAAATGAAAATACCTTTGATGTTTCTGTTGTGACTCCTATTTGGTCCATGTTTGTGAAAATCAAAAATCGATTCTTTCCTCGGGCAACGGATAGTGGCTAGCTCTAAAGCTAACTTTAGCACGTTCCAGCTAAAGATTCTGGCGAAGGGCAGTTTACGCGAGCGACAGTGACCAACCACGCTGTGACGCGTACGCAGAAAGTTTTTACAAAACGTAATACTACGAAAAATAACACTTATATTTGAAAAAAGTTTTTTTTTAAGTAGTAATTTGACGGCTGAATCGTGCGGGTGCGGCTTAGGACTACAAGTCAAGTGGCCTTTAACACACAGAAAATACGTCACTGACTTACGAAAACCTGGCTCGTTTTTCTTCTTCTGTGGTGTTTTAACGGCAGTTGGCAAAGGATGACTTTGCAATACCGCCACCAACAGGCATGGAGGTGTGGTGCGGGATGATTTTTATTCTCTTAAGAATAGAAAAAGATATGTTAATCTACTGTTCAACAGCAACTTTTAAAGAAGCTAAAACACAAACGTATACATTCGCTTTCATAATAAACATTTAAAAAGAACTGGCGAGTGTCCGCATGTGAATATTTACAGTGGATGATTTAATAATTAAAGGGGAAAAAAAATCATCTCGCAAAATCCAGACCAGACGTCAGGTAACTTGCGAAACGAGATTTTAACAGGAAATTACCCGGAAATAGTGCCGTTTATTTTGAAAGCCTCCCGTATTTAAAGGCGTCCTGGCGTTCTCACGGACACACAGTGATGCTGCGGCTCCGTCCTGCCCCCTTACGATGCTCACAGCGGTCTGCAAGGACGCACTCCAGCCATCCTCACACCCGCGTCACTGCGTTCTTTTCTGCTGATTCCATTTGGGCCGCCAACGCCTCCCCGTCCTCGCTGCTCCCCGCCAGGCTGTGATGGCCATCGCCGCCTCCGTCCCCAGCATCAGCACCGCCGCCGCAGGCCCGTCGAGCCATCGAAGACAGACGGGATTCGACCAGCACACGGAGCGGGGTCACCTCGCCGTGAGTGTCCGTGGAATAGTTCGCAGAAACGTGCGCGTCTGCTTAGAATAAAGGTGTAATATTGTTATTTTTATTTCCACACGCTGTGGTTTGCTGATACACCGATGTGCACGCTGCAAATAGTAACCATTTTTTAAATTTTTCATCATTTCTTTAACCTTTGTTTCATCAATTATTTTAAAATATATGAGAATCTCTGGCGCGATCACGTGACCTTCTGGTGGACGCGGCGTGTTGTGGGACGTTTATTATTCTCTGGTGACCCATGTGACAATTAATGTGAGCAGATGGGGATGAGCTGGGGGCTGGGGGATGGCAGGAGGTTAGAGCACACACACACACACACACACACGCACGGGTCAAACCTTTAGTTTTCCTAATATTTTGAAGGAGAATAGTGATTTTTAAAATCGTTTTTTTGTCTGAATTGGTGGAACTGGCCCCAGGTTTCCCTCCAGACTGTTTGTTTCCTGGTTTTTACTCTCTCCTGCAGCACCTGGAAACATCTGACCCTGTTGCTTAACTGGATGCCCTTTCACCTTTGACCTTCCGGTGCCTCACACTCAGAGTCAGCATCCTCGTCATCGTTACCGTGGTGACGATGAAGCAGTAGCAGCTTTGATTCCAGAAGAGTTTCCTGTCCACCAACAAGGATGTAGACGAGGCTGTTGCTCCCGCTGGACTAACAAGCAACAAGAAACAGGTAGTCGCAGGCTGGAGGCGGACCCGTCGATGCTCACACACGTCTGAAAACCTGGAGGTTGGACACCATGATGACGCACCTGCACGCCGGCCTGAGCTCCGAGACCACGGAGAAAGCCCGGGTGGAGCTGAACGAGAACCCGGAAACGCTCCACCAGGACATCCAGCAGGTGCTGCTGTGGGGGGGACGGGGGGGGACTGGGGGGGACGGGGGGACGGGGGACGGGGGGGGACCTTCCCCTGGACGGCCGTGCTGAAGATGTGGTGTCCCCGCCTGCGTGTCCTCAGATCCGGGACATGATCGTGACCAGGCCGGACATCGGCTTCCTGAGGACAGACGACGACTTCATCCTCCGCTTCCTGAGAGCCCGCAAGTTCGACCAGGCGGAGACCTTCAGGCTGCTGGCCCAGTACTTCCAGTTCAGACAGCAGAACCTGGACATGTTCCAGAGCTTCAAGGTCTGAGGGAGGCGCCGCCGGCAGGGGCTTCAGCTGCATGTGTGTGTGTGTGTGTGGGGTTCTGACTGTGTGTGTGTGTGTGTGTGTGTCAGGTGGATGATCCGGGCATCAAGCGGGCGCTGATGGACGGTTTTCCAGGTGTGCTGGAGAGTCCAGACCAACACGGCAGAAAGATCTTGATTCTCTTTGCTTCCAACTGGGACCAGAGCAGGTACCCCTCAACACAGACACACACACACACACACACACACACACACATACGCATTTCCTCACGGTTTCCTCGTCCTTCTCCAGGAACTCATTCACAGACATCCTGAGGGCCATCCTGCTCTCCCTGGAGGTTCTGATCGAGAACCCGGAGCTCCAGATCAACGGCTTCATCCTCATCATCGACTGGAGCAACTTCTCCTTCAAACAGGCCTCCAAACTCACTCCCAACATCCTCAAGCTGGCCATCGAGGGCCTGCAGGTAGCCACGGGGCCGGGGGCCGGGGGGGGGCCGCCAGGTCAGGGCTGAACGTGTGACATGTTCCTCCAGGACAGTTTTCCCGCTCGCTTCGGAGGAATCCACTTTGTCAACCAGCCGTGGTACATCCACGCCATGTACACCATCATCAAGCCTTTTCTCAAGGACAAGACCAGGAAGAGGGTGAACACACACACGCACGCACGCACACACACACACACGCAGCATCTCTCTTTCCGCACCTCCTCCTAACTCTTTGCTCCTCCTCAGATTTTCCTCCACGGTAACAACCTGAACTCCCTCCATCAGCTGATTCAACCCGAGTGTTTACCCTCGGAGTTTGGCGGGACCCTTCCGCCGTACGACATGGGCATCTGGGCCCGGACGCTGCTGGGCCCCGACTACAACGACGAGACGGAGTACACGCTGACGTACGACGCCCTGCACGTGCGGGAGAGCTGTGGAGGAGGAGACGCCATGAAGAGGTGACCACCCACTCAAGGGGAGGAGATAACGGGGAGCGAAGACGCAGGCGTAGTGATCTGGAGAGAAAGTAGTTCCTGCTGTTTTGGTCTTTCAGGTCTCAGTCGTCTGTGGAGTCGGGAACACTGCGACAGACGCCGCGAGACACCAGCACGCCGCTCCTGGCTCTGGACTGAACACACCCGTGCTCACACACACACACACACACACACACACACACGTGCACTGACAGCACTCACGCTCTAAAGTACTTGGTAAAGGAACTGGAATGTAACACCAGGAGCAGCTGTAGATCTCCGCCAGAGGCCAGAGCCTGGTCCAGAAGATCCACCTTCCTCTTTAGCGCTTTAGAGGTTTTTCTTTAAATCAGAGCTGTTCACCGATTCTCTCTCTTCTCTCAAAATAAGAAAACCCTCGACCGCGTGACGCCCGTCAAAGCTGTGAATCTAACCCGTTCCAGGGAAGAGGGTTTCTGTGACACCAGGGACGGAGGGAAAGATCCATCGCTCCATCAGGGCTCTTCAGCGGATCTGATTGTATGTTTGACTTCCACGTGTCTCCGCGCTGCAGGAAAGGCCCAGTTGGTCCAGAACCGCCCCGGTTCAGTGTGGACCGTCTGGCATCTAAACGAATGTCAGGAACAGCTGGAAAAGCCCCGTCTGTCCGGTTTTCAGCTGATCTGATCTCGACTGTACTTTCTTTCAGTGAATGTATCCAAGTAAACACCGACGTCGAATCCCAGCTGTCGTCACTTTACTTTCACAGATTATTTCAAAAACTCACGATGTTCACCCAATAAAACAGTTTTAGGGGTCGAGGCCGAGTCTCTGAAAGACAAACGACAAACACTGAAGAGCTGGGTTTTTCATTTTTTATACAAATATAAAACATTTCAAGCGTTTTGTGTCAGTATTGTGCAAAAAGGTTGAATAAACACCAGGAATGAACTGAAGAAGCAGAGTGGTTATAAACTGCTGCTGCAGGCCGGCAGGGCCCCTGGCGCGGCCAGAACCAGGACCCGGTCACAGACCCACCAGAACACACCCCTTAAGTAAAGACTTCTCACAGATGTCGTCCTTAAGCTAGCTTTTAATCCCTCTAACGTCCACCCCAGTTTTTCCTTTAGTCTAACTGGGTAATGGAACGTCTCTGGTGGACAGGGGACGTCACCAGAAGCAGGCTTTCGGCCGTCCAGGTGGAGGTGTGAAGGACCTTTTTCCGTAAATGACTTTCAGTGTTGTGTTGAAAGGAACAGTGCACCAAACCTAAAGATTCTATCGCCCCGGAGGAGCAGCCAGAAGAAGCTCCCGAAGCGGCTGAAGCAGGACCTGAGCTCTCGTCCTTCCTCACTTTCACAACGCGCCTGTTTTCTTCCTTCATTTCTACACTTTCACCCGCAGAGGAACAGGAAGTGGCCGGGTTCTAGATGGGACTCAGAGCCTGCCGCTGGGACGCCGTCAGCTCGGGATGCCAGACGTCCACGATGAAGATGAGGCGGTAACTGTCGGCCTCCTGCCAAACCTCGTGCTCGAAGGAGTCGTCGAAAATGAGGACTTTACCTTCCTGCCACTCCCTGCAGAAGAAGAAGACAGGCGGGTGAGCGCGGCGGCAGCAGCGGGCCGGCGGCGGCGGCGGCCGGTACCTGGTCTGCTCGGTGCAGCGGATGCGGCAGCCGTGTGGGGGGATGACGAGGCCCAGGTGCATGCGCAGCCTGCAGTTGGTGGGGCCGGTGTGGGGCCACACGTGGGTGCCCGGCTGCATGACCGAGAACTTGATCTGGAAAGACGCAAACAGGCTCACAGGGCGGCGGAGGAACCCGGCCAGGCGGGCGGCAGACCCACCTGTCCCCGCTTGCAGCCCGTGGCCTCGGGGAACCGCTCCAACAGCGAGCACGTCTTCGGGACGCTCTGGCAGGAAGACGGCAGTTTTTTCCCTAAATCACAAACAAACCCAGTCAGTGGGAGTTATAGCTGCCGTGGGGACACCGGTGGACGCTCCTGGGCCCACCTTGTTGCCAGAGCGTGTACTGGCCCCACTCCCCCTTCTCCCGCAGGTTCTCCTCCTCAGGAATGAAGAGGCCACTTTTCTGGTCCATCACAGCCAGAGCTTCGTCACGGATGCTCTTCCAGTTCCTCTCCAGGGCCTGAGGAGCACACCCAGCTGTATCCGCAGCCCACAGCCGCCCGGCGCGGGGGCCTTACCTTGACCAGGTCGGTGTAGCCCGTCTCCTTGGGCGTCCACCAGGGCTGAGCCTTCAGTCCCTTCACGTTGTAGAGAGATCGCTGCCACACGGACGCGAAGTGTCCGCGCTGGTGACCCACCTGGTACCAGTGGTAGGCCTGCACACGCCATCGGGTCAGATCGCTCCCGTTACCTGGGTCGGCTGTGTTCCCGGCTGTTCCAGGCGCCAGGTGGGCCGTCTGCCACTCACGCTGCTGTCTCCGACCCTCTGCAGGGCGTCCCCCAGGTGGAAGTAGAAGCGGCCGTCGTCCGTCCCCGGTTCGCCCGACTGGAGACCCTCCTGTGAGGGAGGACACACGGAGCCAGCTGGAGATGGGAGGAACCGGCGCCGGCGCGGCCCGGGAGTCCTCTCACCTTCAGGTACGGAATACTTTCTGCAATCTGGTTCTGGGATTTCAGGATAAATCCATAATGGACTTTTGCAAATCCGTTGGTGGGAGCGACTGCCAGGACCTGCGGGCGAGCCAGAGGTCAGACGGGACACCGGCACCTCGGCTCCAGCTGCCCGCACACACCTCTTCGTACACCCTTTTGGCTCCCTTGTTGTCTCCTAGCAACAGGTGGGCGACGCCCAGATCGTTCTTCAGGCCGATGTCGTCCGGAAAGATCTGAGTCAGCTTCTCCAGCGTCAGCAGAGCGCCGCGCATCCGGCCTGGAAGGAAGCAGCGTCGGCAGCGGTCAGACGCAGGCTGGGCGGCCGGGGGCGCGGGCGGGGCGCGCTCGGTACCGAGGAACTGCTGCCTCTCGGCTCGCCTCCGCAGCGCCGCCCTCAGGAGGTCGGGCGTGGCGTCCGGGAGCTCGGAGGCCTCTCTGTAGGTGTTGATGGCGCGCTGCAGCATGTCGTTGCTGCGCAGTTTCTCAGCCTGGTCGTCCTCCGTCTGAGGAGGGGGCGTGAGGACGGGGCGTGAGGACAGGACAGCGTCCACTGGGACCTAACGGTGGTACCTGGGCTTTGCCGTAGCGAGCGCGTGGACTCTGAGGATGCAGCTGCACCAACGCCTCAAACGCCCTCAGGGCCTCCTCCAGTTTACCCTAAAAGACCACACACACACACACACACACTCCGCACCATCAAGAGGGTGGACAGCACCATTTCAGGGGAAAGAACCTCGTCCCGCTCCGTCAATCGTTACCTTCTTGCGAAGCTTCTCGGCAGCGTCGATCTCCGCTTTAATGGTTTTATCAAATTTATTCAGCAATTTTGGCTTCTTCCTCTTTGCTGGAGCTATAAATCAGAGAAAACCCAATAACGGACCTTCAAAGGACGACCTGTGTTTGAGAAGTGTCACGTTCACACACAGACAGGTGTGTTTACACAGAAAAAGCCTAAATCTCCCATCTGTTGTCTTTTCTACCTTTTTCTTTCGGCTTCTCCTCAGCCTGACTGTCAGGCATTCCTGTCAAACAAGAACGTTAAGAGTCATTTTGACAGGCTGGGAACACAGCGGGGTCTGATGATGGCGTCATCAATGACTTCTGATCGATCTGTGCTGACGTCACAACGGGGCGGGTGTAGTCGCGGCAGCGGCCGCTGGGTGGCGCCGTTACACCAGGTGATCTACGCGCTCGGTTTTAATCAACTTACAGGTGAATTCAACGAGGAAAAGCTGGAGACTGTGATTAGATGAATGTGTGTGTGTGTGTGTGTGTGTGTGTGCGCACCTTCAGAGCCAGGCTCCGCCTCTCTGGCTGTTCCCCTCTCTGGTTCTGCTTGTGCCGCTGGTTCTGACTGGTTCTCTGGAAGGTGGAGACGGTTCGCTTGAGCTGGTGTGTGGAGGCGCCCGGCGGCCCCGAGCAGCGTACCTGCTTCCTGCGTGACCCTGGAGCCGGTCAGGTCCCGTCCGGACTCAACTGCAAAAACACAAAAACACACCACGCAAGTCAAACGCAAAAGCAGCCCTGACTGGGGCCACGGCGGGGGGGGCGTGGCCAACGCACCTTCACCGTCCTCTGCAGGAGGCTCCTCCACCAAAGCTGCAACACAAACACCAGCGTTAGCAGCCTGAAGGTGCTGGGGCTGGCTCTGGGTCTGGGTCTGGGTCTGGGGCTGGGTCTGGGGCTGGCTCTGGGTCTGGGGCTGGGTCTGGGGCTGGGTCTGGGTCTGGGTCTGGGGCTGGCTCTGGGTCTGGGTCTGGGTCTGGGTCTGGGTCTGGGGCTGGGGCTGGGGCTGGGTCTGGGTCTGGGTCTGGGGCTGGGGCTGGGGCTGGCTCTGGGTCTGGGTCTGGGGCTGGGGCTGGGTCTGGGTCTGGGTCTGGGTCTGGGGCTGGGGCTGGCTCTGGGTCTGGGTCTGGGGCTGGCTCTGGGTCTGGGTCTGGGTCTGGGTCTGGGGCTGGGTCTGGGGCTGGGTCTGGGTCTGGGGCTGGGGCTGGGTCTGGGTCTGGGTCTGGGGCTGGGTCTGGGTCTGGGTCTGGGGCTGGGTCTGGGGCTGGGTCTGGGTCTGGGTCTGGGTCTGGGGCTGGCTCTGGGTCTGGGTCTGGGTCTGGCTCTGGGTCTGGGTCTGGAGCTGTGCTCCAGGTGAAGGCCTCACCTCCAGTCCTGTCGATGGCCTCTGCCGACGCCTCTGGAACGGCACAGAGAGGATTTCATCAGGAAGAGGGGACGGACTGAGGGACGGAGGGACGGAGGGACGGAGGGACGAGTGTGAACTCACCGGAGGGGTGTGTCCTGCTCGGACCAGCATCTGAAACAGGTTCCACAGTTTAGAACCACGACGGCAACAAACGAACGACACAAAGAGCGGAAGGAAAAGGCTGACCTGGAACGAAGTCATCGAGCAGAGGAGGGAGGGGAACAGCCGCTGGACACACACGCACGCACGCACGCACGCACGCACACACACACACACACACACACACACGCACGCACGCACGCACGCACACACACAGGCACACACACAGAAAGCGCGTGAATGGCAGGATGTAGGTGATGGGCAGATGTACAAAGTGCATGTGTGACATGCAGAAGGACTCCGTTGCCACGGCGATGGCAGCACCCACCTTGAATTTCAGACTCCAGGTCCTGGGATCCTGGATCAGACAGAGAACAGTGATGAAAGTCTGGGCCGTAACCACGGAGACGGTAGGCAGTGTGTCACATGACCTAAAGCAGAGCGGCGGATCTGGACCAACACACACACACACACACACACACACACACCTGAGGACCGCTCCTCCGCTGGCGTGGCCTCTGTTGGCTCCGCCCCCTTGGGCCCTGGACTTCGGCGCCCAGACGGTTCCTGCTTCAGGCGTTCTGGAGGAGAGCAGGTAGATCAGTTTCCACCAGGAAACCTGAGCTCCACCCCCACGGCCTGAGGCCACGCCTCCTCCCACCTGTGCAGGTGTAAGCGAAGCTGGGTGGAGCAGGTTTCCCAGCACCGCCTGGGATCACAATTTCAACCCCACCCTCTCACCCCAGCTCGGCCGCTGGAAGCACCACCGCCCCAGCAGAAATCTCACCTGGGAGCTGCTCAGGTGACGGCGTTGGCTCCGCCCCCTTGATGCCTGAGTATTCATATTGAGATAAAGTTTAAAACAAGAACAAACTGGTTATCAATAAACAGAACAACGATTCATTCAACCATCAGAGGAGGAGTTTTATTGACCTCAAAGACTCGTGTTTAAGATCAAAGAAACAACGTGGACATCAAAGAGAAGACGACCTCTGACAGGAGGAAGAAGGTTTATTTGTTCCACAGGTGACCGCTACGGGCTAACGGGGTTGGGAAGGAGGGCCGGGGGTCCTGAGCGCGGGGCCACGGGCGGCTACGGCCACGCCCGACTGCTAACAGCCGCTCAGAGACCAGGGTCGCGTGGAGCCCAGGTGTGGGCGGCGACCCACCGCTATCGCTACAAGCTAAAGGTACGGACACACTTTACACGCTAGCTAAGACACAACAGTCTTCAGAGCAACAGCGTCCGTATCCATGGTAACCAGTCTGTCCCCTCTGTCCCCACGGGACAGGTGTCTCCACCGTCTCCGTCCTCTCCTGGACATGCTCCGGCTCAGCTCCTCCCTCAGTTTCTCCTCTTCTGGGGGGGTTTCGCTCCTTCTGCTCTGTCTAGAAACTCCCTCTCTCTTGTCAAGGGAACGGGCTCCCTCGCTTCTCTCTCCACCCGGCCCTTTTCTCCGGATACTGATACTTCTCCCACTCTTCCTCTTTCAGTCTTTCCTTTTTCCATTACAACAGGCTGCCCGTTCATTCGTTCCTGTTCAAGCCTCTCCCTCTTCGCCCTCTCCTTCTCCATCCTTTCCTTCTCCGCCCTTTCTTTGGCGAGCCTTTCCTTCTCCGCCCTTTCCTTCTCCGCCCTTTCCTTCTCCACCCTTTCTTTGGCGAGCCTTTCCTTCTCCGCCCTTTCCTTCTCCGCCCTTTCTTTGGCGAGCCTTTCCTTCTCCACCCTTTCCTTCTCCGCCCTTTCTTTGGCTAGCCTTTCCTTCTCCGCCCTTTCTTTGGCGAGCCTTTCCTTCTCCACACTCTCCTTCTCTATTCTTTCCTTCTCCGCCCTTTCTTTGGCTAGCCTTTCCTTCTCCACCCTTTCCTTCTCCTCCCTTTCTTTGGTGAGCCTTTCCTTCTCCACCCTTTCCTTGCTCCATCCTTTCCTTCTCCGCCCTTTCTTTGGCTAGCCTTTCCTTCTCCGCCCTTTCTTTGGCGAGCCTTTCCTTCTCCACACTCTCCTTCTCTATTCTTTCCTTCTCCGCCCTTTCTTTGGCTAGCCTTTCCTTCTCCACCCTTTCTTTGGTGAGCCTTTCCTTCTCCACCCTTTCCTTCTCCATCCTTTCCTTCTCCGCCCTTTCTTTGGCGAGCCTTTCCTTCTCCACCCCTTCCTTCTCCTCCCTTTCTTTGGTTAGCCTTTCCTTCTCCATCCTTTCCTTCTCCGCCCTTTCTTTGGCTAGCCTTTCCTTCTCCGCCCTTTCTTTGGCGAGCCTTTCCTTCTCCACCCTTTCCTTCTCCATCCTTTCCTTCTCCGCCCTTTCTTTGGCGAGCCTTTCCTTCTCCACACTCTCCTTCTTTATTCTTTCCTTCTCCGCCCTTTCTTTGGCTAGCCTCTCCTTCTCCGCCCTTTCTTTGGCTAGCCTCTCCTTCTCCGCCCTCTCTTTCTCTATCCTGTCCCTCTCCGCTCTCTCCTTCTCCACCCTCTCCCTCTCCGCTCTCTCCTTCTCCGCCCTCTCCTTCTCCGCCCTCTCCCTCTCCGCTCTCTCCTTCTCCACCCTCTCCTTCTCCACCCTCTCCCTT
>CAAE01014113.1:36000-47846 GCA_000180735.1 Tetraodon nigroviridis | reverse complement strand
TCCCTCCATCAGCTGATTCAACCCGAGTGTTTACCCTCGGAGTTTGGCGGGACCCTTCCGCCGTACGACATGGGCATCTGGGCCCGGACGCTGCTGGGCCCCGACTACAACGACGAGACGGAGTACACGCTGACGTACGACGCCCTGCACGTGCGGGAGAGCTGTGGAGGAGGAGACGCCATGAAGAGGTGACCACCCACTCAAGGGGAGGAGATAACGGGGAGCGAAGACGCAGGCGTAGTGATCTGGAGAGAAAGTAGTTCCTGCTGTTTTGGTCTTTCAGGTCTCAGTCGTCTGTGGAGTCGGGAACACTGCGACAGACGCCGCGAGACACCAGCACGCCGCTCCTGGCTCTGGACTGAACACACCCGTGCGCACACACACACACACACACACACACACACACGTGCACTGACAGCACTCACGCTCTAAAGTACTTGGTAAAGGAACTGGAATGTAACACCAGGAGCAGCTGTAGATCTCCGCCAGAGGCCAGAGCCTGGTCCAGAAGATCCACCTTCCTCTTTAGCGCTTTAGAGGTTTTTCTTTAAATCAGAGCTGTTCACCGATTCTCTCTCTTCTCTCAAAATAAGAAAACCCTCGACCGCGTGACGCCCGTCAAAGCTGTGAATCTAACCCGTTCCAGGGAAGAGGGTTTCTGTGACACCAGGGACGGAGGGAAAGATCCATCGCTCCATCAGGGCTCTTCAGCGGATCTGATTGTATGTTTGACTTCCACGTGTCTCCGCGCTGCAGGAAAGGCCCAGTTGGTCCAGAACCGCCCCGGTTCAGTGTGGACCGTCTGGCATCTAAACGAATGTCAGGAACAGCTGGAAAAGCCCCGTCTGTCCGGTTTTCAGCTGATCTGATCTCGACTGTACTTTCTTTCAGTGAATGTATCCAAGTAAACACCGACGTCGAATCCCAGCTGTCGTCACTTTACTTTCACAGATTATTTCATCTCCTCGGATGAAAAACTCACGAGTTCACCCAATAAAACAGTTTTAGGGGTCGAGGCCGAGTCTCTGAAAGACAAACGACAAACACTGAAGAGCTGGGTTTTTCATTTTTTATACAAATATAAAACATTTTCAAGCGTTTTGTGTCAGTATTGTGCAAAAAGGTTGAATAAACACCAGGAATGAACTGAAGAAGCAGAGTGGTTATAAACTGCTGCTGCAGGCCGGCAGGGCCCCTGGCGCGGCCAGAACCAGGACCCGGTCACAGACCCACCAGAACACACCCCTTAAGTAAAGACTTCTCACAGATGTCGTCCTTAAGCTAGCTTTTAATCCCTCTAACATCCACCCCAGTTTTTCCTTTAGTCTAACTGGGTAATGGAACGTCTCTGGTGGACAGGGGACGTCACCAGAAGCAGGCTTTCGGCCGTCCAGGTGGAGGTGTGAAGGACCTTTTTCCGTAAATGACTTTCAGTGTTGTGTTGAAAGGAACAGTGCACCAAACCTAAAGATTCTATCGCCCCGGAGGAGCAGCCAGAAGAAGCTCCCGAAGCGGCTGAAGCAGGACCTGAGCTCTCGTCCTTCCTCACTTTCACAACGCGCCTGTTTTCTTCCTTCAGTTCTACACTTTCACCCGCAGCGGAACAGGAAGTGGCCGGGTTCTAGATGGGACTCAGAGCCTGCCGCTGGGACGCCGTCAGCTCGGGATGCCAGACGTCCACGATGAAGATGAGGCGGTAACTGTCGGCCTCCTGCCAAACCTCGTGCTCGAAGGAGTCGTCGAAAATGAGGACTTTACCTTCCTGCCACTCCCTGCAGAAGAAGAAGACAGGCGGGTGAGCGCGGCGGCAGCAGCGGGGCGGCGGCGGCCAGTACCTGGTCTGCTCGGTGCAGCGGATGCGGCAGCCGTGTGGGGGGATGACGAGGCCCAGGTGCATGCGCAGCCTGCAGTTGGTGGGGCCGGTGTGGGGCCACACGTGGGTGCCCGGCTGCATGACCGAGAACTTGATCTGGAAAGACGCAAACAGGCTCACAGGGCGGCGGAGGAACCCGGCCAGGCGGGCGGCAGACCCACCTGTCCCCCGCTTGCAGCCCGTGGCCTCGGGGAACCTCTCCAACAGCGAGCACGTCTTCGGGACGCTCTGGCAGGAAGACGGCAGTTTTTTCCCTAAATCACAAACAAACCCAGTCAGTGGGACTTTTAGCTGCCGTGGGGACACCGGTGGACGCTCCTGGGCCCACCTTGTTGCCAGAGCGTGTACTGGCCCCACTCCCCCTTCTCCCGCAGGTTCTCCTCCTCAGGAATGAAGAGGCCACTTTTCTGGTCCATCACAGCCAGAGCTTCGTCACGGATGCTCTTCCAGTTCCTCTCCAGGGCCTGAGGAGCACACCCAGCTGTATCCGCAGCCCACAGCCGCCCGGCGCGGGGGCCTTACCTTGACCAGGTCGGTGTAGCCCGTCTCCTTGGGCGTCCACCAGGGCTGAGCCTTCAGTCCCTTCACGTTGTAGAGAGATCGCTGCCACACGGAGGCGAAGTGTCCGCGCTGGTGACCCACCTGGTACCAGTGGTAGGCCTGCAAACGCCATCGGGTCAGATCGCTCCCGTTACCTGGGTCGGCTGTGTTCCCGGCTGTTCCAGGCGCCAGGTGGGCCGTCTGCCACTCACGCTGCTGTCTCCGACCCTCTGCAGGGCGTCCCCCAGGTGGAAGTAGAAGCGGCCGTCGTCCGTCCCCGGTTCGCCCGACTGGAGACCCTCCTGTGAGGGAGGACACACGGAGCCAGCTGGAGATGGGAGGAACCGGCGCCGGCGCGGCCCGGAAGTCCTCTCACCTTCAGGTACGGAATACTTTCTGCAATCTGGTTCTGGGATTTCAGGATAAATCCATAATGGACTTTTGCAAATCCGTTGGTGGGAGCGACTGCCAGGACCTGCGGGCGAGCCAGAGGTCAGACGGGACACCGGCACCTCGGCTCCAGCTGCCCGCACACACCTCTTCGTACACCCTTTTGGCTCCCTTGTTGTCTCCTAGCAACAGGTGGGCGACGCCCAGATCGTTCTTCAGGCCGATGTCGTCCGGAAAGATCTGAGTCAGCTTCTCCAGCGTCAGCAGAGCGCCGCGCATCCGGCCTGGAAGGAAGCAGCGTCGGCAGCGGTCAGACGCAGGCTGGGCGGCCGGGGGCGCGGGCGGGGCGCGCTCGGTACCGAGGAACTGCTGCCTCTCGGCTCGCCTCCGCAGCGCCGCCCTCAGGAGGTCGGGCGTGGCGTCCGGGAGCTCGGAGGCCTCTCTGTAGGTGTTGATGGCGCGCTGCAGCATGTCGTTGCTGCGCAGTTTCTCAGCCTGGTCGTCCTCCGTCTGAGGAGGGGGCGTGAGGACGGGGCGTGAGGACAGGACAGCGTCCACTGGGACCTAACGGTGGTACCTGGGCTTTGCCGTAGCGAGCGCGTGGACTCTGAGGATGCAGCTGCACCAACGCCTCAAACGCCCTCAGGGCCTCCTCCAGTTTACCCTAAAAGACCACACACACACACACACACACACACACCTCGCACCATCAAGAGGCTGGACAGCACCATTTCAGGGGAAAGAACCTCGTTCCGCTCCGTCAATCGTTACCTTCTTGCGAAGCTTCTCGGCAGCGTCGATCTCCGCTTTAATGGTTTTATCAAATTTATTCAGCAATTTTGGCTTCTTCCTCTTTGCTGGAGCTATAAATCAGAGAAAACCCAATAACGGACCTTCAAAGGACGACCTGTGTTTGAGAAGTGTCACGTTCACACACAGACAGGTGTGTTTACACAGAAAAAGCCTAAATCTCCCATCTGTTGTCTTTTCTACCTTTTTCTTTCGGCTTCTCCTCAGCCTGACTGTCAGGCATTCCTGTCAAACAAGAACGTTAAGAGTCATTTTGACAGGCTGGGAACACAGCGGGGTCTGATGATGGCGTCATCAATGACTTCTGATCGATCTGTGCTGACGTCACAACGGGGCGGGTGTAGTTCGCGGCGGCGGCCGCTGGGTGGCGCCGTTACACCAGGTGATCTACGCGCTCGGTTTTAATCAACTTACAGGTGAATTCAACGAGGAAAAGCTGGAGACTGTGATTAGATGAATGTGTGTGTGTGTGTGTGTGTGTGTGTGCGCACCTTCAGAGCCCAGCTCCGCCTCTCTGGCTGTTCCCCTCTCTGGTTCTGCTTGTGCCGCTGGTTCTGACTGGTTCTCTGGAAGGTGGAGACGGTTCGCTTGAGCTGGTGTGTGGAGGCGCCCGGCGGCCCCGAGCAGCGTACCTGCTTCCTGCGTGACCCTGGAGCCGGTCAGGTCCCGTCCGGACTCAACTGCAAAAACACAAAAACACACCACGCAAGTCAAACGCAAAAGCAGCCCTGACTGGGGCCACGGCGGGGGGGGCGTGGCCAACGCACCTTCACCGTCCTCTGCAGGAGGCTCCTCCACCAAAGCTGCAACACAAACACCAGCGTTAGCAGCCTGAAGGTGCTGGGGCTGGCTCTGGGGCTGGGGCTGGGTCTGGGGCTGGGTCTGGGGCTGGGGCTGGGTCTGGGGCTGGGGCTGGGGCTGGAGCTGTGCTCCAGGTGAAGGCCTCACCTCCAGTCCTGTCGATGGCCTCTGCCGACGCCTCTGGAACGGCACAGAGAGGATTTCATCAGGAAGAGGGGACGGACGGAGGGACGGAGGGACGAGTGTGAACTCACCGGAGGGGTGTGTCCTGCTCGGACCAGCATCTGACACAGGTTCCACAGTTTAGAACCACGACGGCAACAAACGAACGACACAAAGAGCGGAAGGAAAAGGCTGACCTGGAACGAAGTCATCGAGCAGAGGAGGGAGGGGAACAGCCGCTGGACACACACACACGCACACACACACACGCACGCACGCACGCACGCACGCACGCACACACACACACACACACACGCACACACACGCACGCACGCACACACACAGGCACACACACAGAAAGCGTGTGAATGGCAGGATGTAGGTGATGGGCAGATGTACAAAGTGCATGTGTGACATGCAGAAGGACTCCGTTGCCACGGCGATGGCAGCACCCACCTTGAATTTCAGACTCCAGGTCCTGGGATCCTGGATCAGACAGAGAACAGTGATGAAAGTCTGGGCCGTAACCACGGAGACGGTAGGCGGCGTGTCACATGACCTAAAGCGGAGCGGCGGATCTGGACCCACACACACACACACACACACACACACACACACACACCTGAGGACCGCTCCTCCGCTGGCGTGGCCTCTGTTGCTCCGCCCCCTTGGGCCCTGGACTTCGGCGCCCAGACGGTTCCTGCTTCAGGCGTTCTGGAGGAGAGCAGGTAGATCAGTTTCCACCAGGAAACCTGAGCTCCACCCCCACGGCCTGAGGCCACGCCTCCTCCCACCTGTGCAGGTGTAAGCGAAGCTGGGTGGAGCAGGTTTCCCAGCACCGCCTGGGATCACAATTTCAACCCCACCCTCTCACCCCAGCTCGGCCGCTGGAAGCACCACCGCCCCAGCAGAAATCTCACCTGGGAGCTGCTCAGGTGACGGCGTGTGCTCCGCCCCCTTGATCCCTGAGTATTCATATTGAGATAAAGTTTAAAACAAGAACAAACTGGTTATCAATAAACAGAACAACGATTCATTCAACCATCAGAGGAGGAGTTTTATTGACCTCAAAGACTCGTGTTTAAGATCAAAGAAACAACGTGGACATCAAAGAGAAGACGACCTCTGACAGGAGGAAGAAGGTTTATTTGTTCCACAGGTGACCGCTACGGGCTAACGGGGTTGGGAAGGAGGGCCGGGGGTCCTGAGCGCGGGGCCACGGGCGGCTACGGCCACGCCCGACTGCTAACAGCCGCTCAGAGACCAGGGTCGCGTGGAGCCCAGGTGTGGGCGGCGACCCACCGGTATCGCTACAAGCTAAAGGTACGGACACACTTTACACGCTAGCTAAGACACAACAGTCTTCAGAGCAACAGCGTCCGTATCCATGGTAACCAGTCTGTCCCCTCTGTCCCCACGGGACAGGTGTCTCCACCGTCTCCGTCCTCTCCTGGACATGCTCCGGCTCAGCTCCTCCCTCAGTTTCTCCTCTTCTGGGGGGGTTTCGCTCCTTCTGCTCTGTCTAGAAACTCCCTCTCTCTTGTCAAGGGAACGGGCTCCCTCGCTTCTCTCTCCACCCGGCCCTTTTCTCCGGATACTGATACTTCTCCCACTCTTCCTCTTTCAGTCTTTCCTTTTTCCATTACAACAGGCTGCCCGTTCATTCGTTCCTGTTCAAGCCTCTCGCTCTTCGCCCTCTCCTTCTCCATCCTCTCCTTCTCCGCCCTTTCTTTCGCCAGCCTTTCTTTCTCGCGCCCTTTCCTTCTCCGCCCTTTCTTTGGTAAGCCTTTCCTTCTCCGCCCTTTCTTTGGCGAGCCTTTCCTTCTCCGCCCTTTCCTTCTCCTCCCTTTCTTTGGTAAGCCTTTCCTTCTCCGCCCTTTCTTTGGCGAGCCTTTCCTTCTCCACCCTTTCCTTCTCCATCCTTTCCTTCTCCACCCTTTCTTTGGCGAGCCTTTCCTTCTCCACCCTTTCCTTCTCCTCCCTTTCTTTGGTGAGCCTTTCCTTCTCCACCCTTTCCTTCTCCATCCTTTCCTTCTCCGCCCTTTCTTTGGCGAGCCTTTCCTTCTCCACCCCTTCCTTCTCCTCCCTTTCTTTGGTTAGCCTTTCCTTCTCCGCCCTTTCTTTGGCTAGCCTTTCCTTCTCCGCCCTTTCTTTGGCGAGCCTTTCCTTCTCCACCCTTTCCTTCTCCATCCTTTCCTTCTCCGCCCTTTCTTTGGCGAGCCTTTCCTTCTCCACACTCTCCTTCTTTATTCTTTCCTTCTCCATCCTTTCCTTCTCCGCCCTTTCTTTGGCGAGCCTTTCCTTCTCCACACTCTCCTTCTCTATTCTTTCCTTCTCCGCCCTTTCTTTGGCTAGCCTCTCCTTCTCCGCCCTTTCTTTGGCTAGCCTCTCCTTCTCCGCCCTCTCTTTCTCTATCCTGTCCCTCTCCGCTCTCTCCTTCTCCGCCCTCTCCTTCTCCGCCCTCTCCGCTCTCTCCTTCTCCACCCTCTCTTTCTCTATCCTCTCCCTCTCCACCCTCTCCTTCTCCACCCTCTCCCTCTCCGCTCTCTCCTTCTCCACCCTCTCCTTCTCCGCCCTCTCCTTCTCTATCCTCTCCCTCTCCGCTCTCTCCTTCTCCGCCCTCTCCTTCTCCACCCTCTCCCTCTCCACCCTCTCCTTCTCCGCTCTCTCCTTCTCCGCTCTCTCCTTCTCTCCTTCTCTGCCCTCTCCTCTCTCCACCTCTCTACCCTCTCCGCTCTCTCCTTCTCTGCCCTCTCCTTCTCCGCCCACTCCTTCTCCGCCCTCTCCTTCTCCGCCCTCTCCTTCTCCACCCTCTCCTCTAATTTCTGCTTCTCTCTCCTCAGTTGTTCCCAGGCAGCCTCCAGCGTCTTCATCTTCTCCACCCAGACCAGCTCCCTCTCGGCCTCCTCTTCCTCCAGGGCGGCTTTGATCTCCTCCAGGGCCACGCCAGCGATCCTCTTGGCCTCCATCTTTTGGTGGATGACCCTCAGCTCCTCCCTCAGGGCGGAGGAAGGCGGACGCCTCGGCCGGGACGCTCTGGGGTTGGGACCAACGGGGTGGTCAGACTGGTGAACGGCTCCACATGCTAACCCAGGTTAGCCAACGGATTAGCCTCGGTCTGAGAGGTTAAAGGTCAGGCAAACTCAGGTAGCTCCGCTAGTTAGCAGCACACTAAAACTGTTTCATGTGATCGACGGTTAGATCAAAGGCTGGGAGCTTTAGCTAGCGTTCCCCAAGGCGCTACTGTTGGGACTAACAGGCTAAAGTCTGCCGTTAGCGCACGTGCAGTTTGTCCAGGTGGAAGGTTTCACGCACACAAACCCCCTAAGACCACCACACACACACGTTAGCAGCGGCAGGGGTTAGCCTGCTGCCCAGACGGTGGGCGGGCCACATGCTCTCCGTCGCCCTGAGGGGACGCTCAGGCCTCACTGCACAACCAGCACGTTTACCTTCCTTCTTCACCTCCGCCCGGCTCTCTACAGAGGTGGAAGAACAGAGGTGTGTGAGGAGAACGCTCAGGAGGAGAAGCAGAGGAGGAGTGTGTCGTTGGCGACCCGGCTGCCTGCCCTGAGGAGCATCTCTACACTGGCTGTCCTAGAAGGACCTGACGTCCCTGTGGACACCAGGTCCAGGCTCTAGTCCTCACTGGTCCACAGGGGAACCAGAACCTGGCTGCGGCTCTGCTTCCTGGACCTCCCCGGGGTCAGAGGTCACCCCTCCCTCAGCAGCTTCGCCGCGTTCTTCAAAGAGAAAGGCGAAGAAGCCAGAGATCCAATCAGAGCCCTCCTCAGCTAAAATGTCAAGAACCTCCTCCAGAGACTCGGCGCTCACGCCGTCGCCGCCGTCTTTGGACAAGCCTGACGGAAGAGAGATGGGAGGAGGGGCGGATGGAGGGAGCGGGAGGAATGGCCAAAACCAGGAGGAGGGGGAGGAGGAGGATGAGAAGGAGAAATCAAGGGGGGTGGACCAAAGGAAGCAAGGAGAAAGGGAAAAGAAGGATGGCGTGGGAAAGAGAGAAAGTGAGTTTAGAACAGCTGGTTCTTCACCTCCTGTCTGACCAGATGTTCTCGGTCTAACACACACACACACACACACACACACACACACACACACACACAGGCTGCCTCAGCTGCTGCAGGAGGACCAGGGGAAGGTGGAGGAGAAGAGGGGTGGAGACTGGGAGGGATGCTGGGGGGGCGGATGTTCCTCCTCCTCCTCTATTCACCTTCCGCATCAACACGATTAAAAACCTTCTGATCACACAGATTTCCTCCTGAGATGGTTGAACACACACACACACACACACACACACACACACACACACACACACACACACACACACACACACACACACACACACAGAACCAACAGCGGACTTGCCCAGCAGAACTTTGGCGTCCTCCATGTCGAAGTCTCCGTCTCCGTCTGCGTCGTAGGCGGCCAGCCTCCCTGAGGGCGGAGAAAGGGCGGAAGGTCAACCACCATCCGCAGGGGCGGGGCTTAAATCTGCGCCGCCGTCCCCACAGCGTCCGTCTGGACCTAAAGGTCACGCGGTCACAGGCGGACGCTGCGGAGGTCACCCAAGGTCAGAGGTGAAACGGGGGCGGTACCTTGGAAAACGCCAGAAAAGTTGAGGTGGAACTCTGAAGCTCTGGCTGCAGGAAGACAGGAGAGAGGAGGGAGAGACGGCAGAGGAGACGAGAGGAGACGCGTGATTGGCCGGGGGCTTCAGGAGGCGTGCCTGTCTGAGCGCCACGCCCACTGGTCCCCGCTGAGCTAGCGGAACAGTTACCCAGGATGCTGCGGTAGTCCACCACGTCCAGGTAGAGCACGGCCATGGAGCTCAGGACGCCCAGCAGAGCCAGGACCACGAACAGGGTAGCGTGGAGGGCTTCCAGCCTCTCCTCCTCCTCCTCTACTCTCTCGCCTTCTTCCATTCTTGCTCTCGAGGCTTCCTTCTCCGCCCTCTCCTTCTCAACCCTCTCCCTCTCAGCACTCTCCTTCTCCGCCCTCTCCTTCTCCTACCCTCTCCTTCTCCGCCCTCTCCCTCTCCACCCTCTCCTTCTCCACCCTCTCTTTCTCTATCCTCTCCCTCTCTGCCCTCTCCTTCTCCGCCCTCTCTTTCTCTATCCTGTCCTTCTCCGCCCTCTCCTTCTCCACCCTCTCCCTCTCCACCCTCTCCTTCTCCACCCTCTCCCTCTCCGCCCTCTCCTCTCTCCACCCTCTCCTTCTCCACCCTCTCCCTCTCCGCTCTCTCCTTCTCTGCCCTCTCCTTCTCCATCCACTCCTTCTCCGCCCTCTCCTTCTCCGCCCTCTCCTTCTCCACCCTCTCCTCTAATTTCTGCTTCTCTCTCCTCAGTTGTTCCCAGGCAGCCTCCAGCGTCTTCATCTTCTCCACCCAGACCAGCTCCCTCTCGGCCTCCTCTTCCTCCAGGGCGGCTTTGATCTCCTCCAGGGCCACGCCAGCGATCCTCTTGGCCTCCATCTTTTGGTGGATGACCCTCAGCTCCTCCCTCAGGGCGGAGCGAAGGCGGACGCCTCGGCCGGGACGCTCTGGGGTTGGGACCAACGGGGTGGTCAGACTGGTGAACGGCTCCACATGCTAACCCAGGTTAGCCAACGGATTAGCCTCGGTCTGAGAGGTTAAAGGTCAGGCAAACTCAGGTAGCTCCGCTAGTTAGCAGCACACTAAAACTGTTTCATGTGATCGACGGTTAGATCAAAGGCTGGGAGCTTTAGCTAGCGTTCCCCAAGGCGCTACTGTTGGGACTAACAGGCTAAAGTCTGCCGTTAGCGCACGTGCAGTTTGTCCAGGTGGAAGGTTTCACGCACACAAACCCCCTAAGACCACCACACACACACGTTAGCAGCGGCAGGGGTTAGCCTGCTGCCCAGACGGTGGGCGGGCCACATGCTCTCCGTCGCCCTGAGGGGACGCTCAGGCCTCACTGCACAACCAGCACGTTTACCTTCCTTCTTCACCTCCGCCCGGCTCTCTACAGAGGTGGAAGAACAGAGGTGTGTGAGGAGAACGCTCAGGAGGAGAAGCAGAGGAGGAGTGTGTCGTTGGCGACCCGGCTGCCTGCCCTGAGGAGCATCTCTACACTGGCTGTCCTAGAAGGACCTGACGTCCCTGTGGACACCAGGTCCAGGCTCTAGTCCTCACTGGTCCACAGGGGAACCAGAACCTGGCTGCGGCTCTGCTTCCTGGACCTCCCCGGGGTCAGAGGTCACCCCTCCCTCAGCACTTCGCCGCGTTCTTCAAAGAGAAAGGCGAAGAAGCCAGAGATCCAATCAGAGCCCTCCTCAGCTAAAATGTCAAGAACCTCCTCCAGAGACTCGGCGCTCACGCCGTCGCCGCCGTCTTTGGACAAGCCTGACGGAAGAGAGAAGGAAGGAGGGGCGGATGGAGGGAGCGGGAGGAATGGCCAAAACCAGGAGGAGGCGGAGGGAGGAGGATGAGAAGGAGAAATCAAGGAGGATGGACCAAAGGAAGCAAGGAGAAAGGGAAAAGAAGGATGGCGTGGGAAAGAGAGAAAGTGAGTTTAGAACAGCTGGTTCTTCACCTCCTGTCTGACCAGATGTTCTCGGTCTAACACACACACACACACACACACACACACACACACACACACACACACACACAGGCTGCCTCAGCTGCTGCAGGAGGACCAGGGGAAGGTGGAGGAGAAGAGGGGCGGAGACTGGGAGGGATGCTGGGGGGGCGGATGTTCCTCCTCCTCCTCCTTTATTCACCTTCCGCATCAACACGATTAAAAACCTTCTGATCACACAGATTTCCTCCTGAGATGGTTGAACACACACACACACACACACACACACACACACACATAGAACCAACAGCGGACTTGCCCAGCAGAACTTTGGCGTCCTCCATGTCGAAGTCTCCGTCTCCGTCTGCGTCGTAGGCGGCCAGCCTCCCTGAGGGCGGAGAAAGGGCGGAAGGTCAACCACCATCCGCAGGGGGCGGGGCTTAAATCTGCGCCGCCGTCCCCACAGCGTCCGTCTGGACCTAAAGGTCACGCGGTCACAGGCGGACGCTGCGGAGGTCACCCAAGGTCAGAGGTGAAACGGGGGCGGTACCTTGGAAAACGCCAGAAAAGTTGAGGTGGAACTCTGAAGCTCTGGCTGCAGGAAGACAGGAGAGAGGAGGGAGAGACGGCAGAGGAGACGAGAGGAGACGCGTGATTGGCCGGGGGCTTCAGGAGGCGTGCCTGTCTGAGCGCCACGCCCACTGGTCCCCGCT
>CAAE01014113.1:15000-35988 GCA_000180735.1 Tetraodon nigroviridis | reverse complement strand
CCTGGCATTTTCGCCTCTTGGGAGAGAGAGAGAGAGAGAGAGAGAGAGAGAGATCAACTCGGGACTGAAATCCGATGATTTGGACGTTAATCTGCCTCCACACCCGTCAGAGGGACATCTGAAGGGTGTGGACGAGGTAGCGTTAGCACCATGCTAGTCCCTGCAAGGTCAGGACAAAATCACAGCCGACCATCGGCTCCTCAGGACCGGTCCCAACCCAACCGGGCCGCTCCAGACACACGCATCTCCTCCACGCGCTGCTCTTCCTCCTCCCCGCGCCGCTCCTCCTCCTCATTCCTGCCTCCTAACCAAACCAGGACAGCCGAGCACCAGCGTGAAGGTTCTGGTGGCACTCACCTCTCCGACCCGACTCCTGCTGAGGCGGAAGCTCCTCCTCAGACACCTCCTGCTCAGCACAGAGCTCCTCTACAGGGTCTGAGGAGGAGGAGGAGGAGGAGGAGGAACGAGGAGGCCCACCCGCCGTTGGAGTGGTTGAGCTGCATGGCCAGGAGACCAGTTTCAGGTCCGCTCAGAAACGTCAGATCTCCCTTTTCTGAAGCGTCAAATATCAGAAAGCAAATGAGGAGAAGGAGCGAGCGAGGGGAGCAGCAGGGAGAAGGGAGCTCCTCCTCCAGGACGCCGGTCCGGAACCTGATCCACACTATTATTAGAGCCGACAAAACCCCGTCAAAGACGGGCACGCGCGTGTGTGTGTGTGTGTGTGTGAGGGATGCCAGAGCAGAACAGCCTCCAAAATAACCTTGACTCTTGTTTGTTCACACACACGCAGGCACACAAACACGCACACACACTCTTCTTGGTTTTTACGGTGTTTCTACGCTAACACCTGGGGGAGGGGCCTATTTCTGAAAAAGAAAGTGACAAACGCTTCCAAAGAACAGATTTTTAAAGATGGCTCCACACAAAGGTCCACCGACCATTTTCACACGTTCAGGGGGGCGTGGCCAACCAGCGCCTGTTAACACCTGCGCCCGAGGTCAGCAGTAAAACAGGTGACAGGTGAGCAGAGGCCAGGACGCGTCCGCCTGCTCTAAACGATCTACATCTGCCGTGGACAAACTTGCAAATGAGGAGTGCACGGTGGTGAAGGTGAGGCCACGATCAGCTGACCGAAGGGGGAAACACGTGACCCAACCACAGCTCAACATCTGTCCACCGGGAGGCTGATTCCGAGGGACAACCTGTCCAACCGTGTCCAGATTGTCCTGCTCTTTGGCCTGTTTATGTGACATCTGGACAGCGAACAGGGAAAGAGGGGATGGCACCGGGACGAAGAGAGGAACGCCTGGAATGGGAAAGACACCGGCACGCGTCCATTTCAGAGCAACTTTGGAAAGAATGACAGTTGGTTAGCATGTTAGCTGACGTTAGCCCAGCTAGGCTAACTTAGCTCGGTATCCTTTAGGGTGATTTAAAGACAATTTAGGGCTGTTTTGGCAGGACAACGGAGCAGCACACACACACAGCCGTCCGTTCCAATTCAAAGGGAGAATTTCCACGTCGGATAGCGGCCGTAAGATTCGGATATGGAGACAAATAAAAGCAAATCCACGCCTCCACCATTCCTGCAGTTTGCTGCCAGGAAAACCTTGATCTGCAGCGTGGTCCCCCGAAGCGACCTGTTGGAACCGGGGTCAGTTCTGCAGAGTTGAGACGGTGACACAAAGCGGGTCTTTCTGGCTGGAGGAGGCCCCCGGAGGCGCCTCCGGGGCCCGGACAGGGATGCTAGCCCCCGGTGGTCCGCCTCCGCAGACCGACCTCTGCCTCCAGACCAGACCAGCCTTTCGCTTTCTCCACTCTTCCCTCCTCCCTCGTTACAGATGTGCAAAAGCACCAGCGGCTGCGGTCTTGGAGAAGACAAAGGGACCAGAAAGAACATAAACACCAAACCAGCGGCTGACCTTTTTTAGAGTGGCCTTTGGAAGTCTTCCTCTGTGTCATTTTCCTCCTAAATGTTGCGATCGTCCCGTCACCATCCGCTAGTCTGCTAGTTTAGCTGCTGCTCCGGTCCGCGGCGGTCCTGGGCCGACATCACGTCCTCGCTTAGAGACAGCCAAGCAGGCCCTTAGTAACGATGACGAGCCCGACCACCGACCAATCAGGGAAAAGATGACAGTTCCTGGGCGGGGCTATGGGCGGGCTTACGGAGCTCTGGACCAATCGGGTCTCTTCACGGTTTCGGTGGCGTCCCTCCTTCACGGAAGTGGGCAGAAACGTGGCAGAAGCGGAGGGAGCGTCGGGAGAGAGGCTGGCACAGATTGGATCGGTAGTCCGGCACAGATTGGATCGGTAGTCCGGCACAGATTGGATCGGTAGTCCGACTGGTTCTACAGCTGCGCCCGTTCCCACGCTTCACCGAGGAAAAGAGGCAGCTGAGGCGTTCCTAAAGTGCCGAAATACAACTAACCAAAACGGTTCATAACATCGCACCATTTAGTGGTGTATAAACGAGAAAACAGAGTACAAACACTCGCGCATTTTAACGTGCTTATTGAAGACATGTTTGAAAACGACTTTGTTTTTTTTTTCAGTACAGTTTGCTGTTTTTAGTCCATCTAGAACAAAAAAATAAAATAGAAGTCTAATTGATAACGCGGTTGTGTTGTTGTGCGCATGTGTATCCAGCAGAGGGCGGTGCTGTACAGTATTTGGCCTGTCCCACCAGGGGCGCAGTCCCGGCTGTTACCGGCAGGGGGCGCCACACGCTGTCAAACCTGGACTCTGATTGGCTCAAAGTTCGGCCGGATACACTCAGAATAACGCAGGCCGAGAGCTTCCTTCTGGCTGACGAGTCTTCGTTTTAGCATCCCTTGATTAATCCTGACTGCTGCTGCAGATGCTAAGGCCACAAGTTTATTTATTTATTGATAAAAACTCGTGAAAAATTAGTCCGGATCCTGAATTTTGTCAGCTTTTTGAAGAAAAAGTTTATCCAGTGAGAAAAATTGTACAGGAATTAAAATAAACGGATTTTTGATGGCCGGTCACACTGAGCGATAAGTGTGTGTGTGTGTGTGTGTGTGTGTGTGTGTGTGTGTGTGTGTGTGTGTGTGTGTGTCCTCGATGACCACGGCGCGAGACAAACAGGAATCAGGGCGTAACCTCGCGAGTCTCCTCCCCCCTCACCCCCCCCCCCGCTCTCTCTCTCCCGTCCAGGGGCGATCAAGCGGCGGGGATGCTGCCGGAGTCCGGCGGGTCAGCCACAGCCGCCCTCCGCAGTCAGGAGCAGCCGAACCCGGGTCTCCGCGCACCGGCCCAGCGGGGAAGTGGCGCCCGGAGCAACAGCTGGACCTCATTATCTCACCTGAGGAGGAGGAGGAGGAGGAGGGAGCTGGAGGTGTGCGGCGGCGCTCCGAGAGCCGCTTCTGGATTAAAAGCGGAATAAACCCCTCGAAGGCGCTTCCCGGAGGCTCGAAGGCGGCTGAAGTTTGGAGGATGCCCCGCCGGACGGGCTGAAGTCGCCCGCTGCGCGCCTTCGCCTCCCCGGCCGGACGGAGCGCCCCAGCGGGGGGGAGACTCCTGCGCCCCGCGGCTCCGCTCGGATGTGCCCACCTCCCCGCGCCCTGGCCGATGGCGCGGACACTTTGCGCCGCTCTGGATGGAGTGAAGATCCCACCCAGCAGGCTGCACATTCGGGTTTGAACGCATGTGAGTACCGGAGCTGCGGGTGCTCTCAGCGGGGCTTCTGTGGGGTGGCCGAGGTCAGGTCCCGGTCCCGGTCCGGGGGCGCTCGGACCCGAGGCTGCCTCCCGGTCGGGGGCTCTCTGCGCCCTCCGGAGACTTTCCGTCGGCTCCTACGCAACCCCGAGCCGAGCCGAGCCGAGCGGCCACGTTCCACTAATTACCCGGGTCGGTGTGTGAGGACAGAGGCCCCGTCATCTTCATCATCTTCATCAGTGGTTTATTTTCGACTCTCAGATCCAAATCCCTTTGATGCTTTCAGTTCGTTTAGGTGACATTTGACATTTGACCCCGCATCTTTGTTAGAAAGTCTCCGTGCGTGTGTGTGTGTGTGTGTGTGTGTGTGTGTGTGTGTGTGTGTGTGTGTGTGTGTCCTGGGGATTCGTCCAACCTTCGGCAGGATAGAGCCGGTTGAAACAAAAACGACAACAAAGGAAGCTGAAGCTAAAAAAGCGGAAGATTTGTAGAAAATGACCTTTAGGTGCTGAAAATAGCCCGTGTGTGTGTGTGTGTGTGTGTGTGTGTGTGTGTGTGTTGGAGTTGTTCACGTTTGCCGTCAGGCTGCAGTTCCCTCGTTTGTGCTTCCAAACGTGTTGATTCTGCCTCTTTGTGGCCTTTTAGGGACGGTGGTTCCTTTGATGTTTCTTCTTTGATGCTCAAAGGCGCGCTAGCACCAGTTCATCGCCAGTGAAAAGCCGCGAAACCGACCCGACTTGAAGGAAACCCTGAAAATGACCCTTGACCTCCACCTGACGCGTCCTTCCTCCCCCCGCCGCCGCCTCAGGTCGCGTCCTCGAACCGTCCCCCTGGGGACGGAGCGTACAACCGCCCAACCTTGGAATATCGATACGATATTTATCCGGGGCTGGGGGCGGGGCTCTGGGTGGGGCCAAGGCCTTTCCCAGACAGGGTTTGGACCCGTTTGCGTTTTATTCCGGGTCCATCGGCTGATGGGCGTTGGTGGGGGGGGCGGGGGCGGTCTGAGTGATGGACGGGCCCTTCTGCGGTCACATGTGGCTCTCTCTTCCCTCGGATTGGCCGTCTCTTGTGTCGGTTTCCGACCCGGAGCGTCGTTGCTCCTCCCGCCTCGGCCTTCCAAAGAGAATACGCTGTTCTTTTTTCTTTTCCTTTCTGCCGTGGCAGCAGGCGGAGCTCCGATAGAGCCCTTCCCGCGCTGGCGTCTGCGCCGGAGCCACCGCAGCCAGGCGCTGACTCCTGGAACAGCCACAGTTAGTTTCTGGTGATTTTACGGCTTTTTTCCAGATGCTTCCTCCACGTTACTGGGCTCTTCTTCATCGTTGGGCTCGGTACCAAAATTGCACGTGCGGCCGGCCGCTGCCGCAATACGATGGCGCCGGACCCAGGTTCCTGGTTCTTTTATGGAACTTTGCAGATAAAATACAAAAGGTGATTGAGGAAGAGTGTTAATGATAAAGTGATGCAGCAGGGAACACAGTCCAGGCGTGTCTGGAGCGCGTCTGGAGCGTGTCTGGAGCGCGTCTGGAGCGTGTCTGGAGCATGTCGGGAGTGCGTCTGGAGCTCTGACATCATCGAGGGGGTGTGGCTACAGCCTTGAACCGGCAGACGTGCAGCTTCTGTGTTTGCTTCAGCCGTACAACAGGTGTCCCAGCGCTGCCGCCTGCCTCGCATGCATTACATTGTGTGTGTGTGTGTGTGTGTGTGTGTGTGTGTTTGTTCAGTGTGGGAGCAGCAGGCCTGACCTTTCCTGCGCCGGCGCTGAGACAACACAGGTTGCTGTCTGACGGACGAGGCAGCGGCGGTGACATCGCCGCAGCCTCGTCGGCTTCCTGCTTATTATCCGCAACCTTTTCATGCGGCGCAGCTCCGCGTGAAACCCGAGCCGCTCGCCAACACACACGTTTGCCGCTCTTTTGGCTCCTTCTGGGCTGCTTCTCAGGACAAGGGAAAGAGCGTCGCCGTGACGATCTTCTCTCTGCAAAGTGCAACGTTGTGAGTTTAGGGAGGGTCAAACTGAGTTTTTTTGCCCACTTTTGAAAGAATCTTTGCCAGAAACCAGTAGAAATGCGACTGAAACGGGAGAAAACAGGAACTGGGAAGGGAAGATGTGACTGGCGACCTCTGGGGCAGTCCAGGGAACCACAAAGAGAACCTGCGCTCCTCCACGAGCCAGCGCAAGGCTGGAAATAACCGCTGGCATGGAGGTCAGAGGTCACTGACTGATGCCATGGCGACCGCGTCACACCCAGTTTAGCTCCTCCCACTCGGCCACCAGTTTGTGTTTGAGCATGATTCAGATGCACCTTGTATCACGTGCCTGAAATATCACCTGGGAGCGTGCACGTGTGTGTGTGTGTTGTGTGTTCGTGTGTGTGGTTTGTTGTGTGTGCGTGTGTGTGCGTTTGTGTGTGTGCGTGTGTGTGTGAGAGATGGTTTTATTGCCTCAGAGGTGCAGACGGGTGCTATTAATCACTCTTTGGATTTGTGTTTGCTTCTCAATCATCACATTATTTCACCTCTCTCTCACACACACACACACACACGCGCGCACACACAGGAACTGATTTCACCTGTTCATCAGGATCACCACCCTGCACTTTGGGACCAGGACCCAGAGCGGTCTCCATAGCAACAGTAGGAGCATAGCGACCAGCGGCAGCGTCAACAACAGTCTCAGGGGGCGTCTCTCCGGTCGGGAGCCTTCAGGCGGCTGCTTGGAATCGTGGACACCTGGCAAAGTTCCTCAGTGGGGCCGGCTTTGGACAGGAAATGGTTCTCCTCGCTGTTGCCTGAGCAGTGTTCCTTTTGGAGGAGAGCGTGTGTGTGTGGAGGAGCTGAAGGTCTGAGAAGGTCGGAGTCTGCCGGTCTCACCAACGGGAACTTGTCGGTTCAGCTTGTTGATGCTTGTTGATGCTTGGAGCAGCATCCCTCACACACACACACACACACACACACACACACGCAGACCTGTTATCGTGAGTGTTTTAACAGAAACACTCACCATCATCTCAGCAGTAGCTCAGGAGGACCATTAGTCTAAAATGATGTTATTGATCGTTGGAAGTCAGAAAAATCTGGATTTCAAACATCAGATTGGGAATCTTCAGCGTCTGAACGCCGATAAATGAACCGTTTCCGCCGCCGGCAGCGCCAACGGGAAGTGTAGCCGATGGTGGAGATCAGAAGCGTGGCTCCGAGTCTCCCAGGACTTTATTTTGGGGGTTCTCAGTGATCGGTGCCAGCGCGTCCGGGTTTGAAGCTGCCGTCTGAAGCGTCTCTGCTGGCTCCGGCTCAGGCTGGGAGACGACCAGCGGACGCCGGCCAAATTCCCCTGGCTTCCAGTGGCCATCCACGGGAGCGCGCTGGCCACCGCCCAGCTTTCGCTCCACTTCCGGGTCCTTGACCCTGCAAACAGCTGAGCAGCTGTCCGATCATCGTACAGCAAATCTATAGCTAGCAAGTCATTAAAAGCCATAACTGGGTCGAACCCGTTGTCTTTGCTGTCAGTCACACCGTTGTCATAGCGATCTGTAATCCCAACCAATTAAAAGGCTCCACCGTTCTCCGCGCGCGTGTCGCTCGATGCTCATTGGTCCGTGAAACCACATGGCAGCGGGCACCCTGAAAGCATGGCTGGTTACCCAGGGTAACCGATGATGGTTGCTCTATGAAAGGAGGAACCAGGTCCAGCATGAGGGTCAGAGGGGAAAATAAGCCAGCTACACACACCAGCGCCAGTTTTTATTCACGCTAACAAAGAAAGTAGAGGTTTACAAGTTGTATCAGCTCAGCTGAGTAAAATAAAATCTATTTTTGGTGAGAGTTTGACACTTGTATATCTATTTTTTAATTTTGTATGACCAGATGTGTGTTTGCTCTCGTGGAGGTGTGGTCACTGTGTTTGGTGTGTGTGCTCCTCGTCCGTGAACTCCTCACGTGTTGGAGCAGGCGAAGAACGCTCAGATGCGTCTGTCAGCGTGACATCACTTCCTGCTTGCGCTCTGATTGTCTGAGGTTCCGATTAAACATGAAGTCAGATAAAGAATCAACAGCGACCGCTGAGGTGCTGCAGCGGGAGATGGCTGCACGTGTGTGTGTGTGTGTGTGTGTGGCCCTGTTATGTCAGGGTTGATCTTTGTGTTGGTGTCGGGGTCGTGTGAGGTTAGACCTCACACAGGTGTCGGGGACGCTGCTGATGGCATGAGACAGGATCAGATGGGGTCGTTGATCGTAGGCGACCATCAGCTGGCGTCGTTGTCCTCGCCGCTGAAAACACCCGAAAACGACAGAGATGATAACAGATGATGAACGACAGAGAGATCAGGGATGATCAACTAAGAGACGTGCAGGGCACAGATCGACGACCAGGCCCCAGTGTGTGTGTGTGTGTGAGTGAGTGTAGTGTGTGTGTATGTGTGTCTGGGGCTCGTGTGCAGCTTCATCTGTTTACTGGTTTAACCGTCCTGAGAAAGACAGAAACAGCTCCAGCTGCTCATCCATCAGCTCTCCTAAACACTGATGGCATGGTCCTTGTGTGTGTGTGTGTGCTGTGTGTGTGTGTGCCCGCACAGGTAAATGTGTGTAAATTAATGTAAATGTTTAAATGAATAAAAGAGAAACTAAACTTACTAAATTTAAAATTCCAAATAAAAAACTAGAAGAGACACGAAGGTTAAAACTCACCTGATTTATGATTCACGACAGTGAGACGACAGTGAGAACAACAAGACACACAGCCACACACACACACACACACACACACACACACACGCACACACAAAGAACAACAAAACTGAAGAGACAGGATGGGAGGAGAGAAACTCAAATAGGATAAATCTAACTGGGTCGCTCTGTGTGTGTGTGTGTGTGTGTGTGTGTGTGTGTGTGAGTGAAAGCACTGAGGTAGCACGTGTTTAGGGTTTCTCCTCTACTTTCCTGTGTGGGTGCGTAAACATCAGGGAAGCCAACCAAAACTGGATCGATGGATCGATGGATCGATGCCATCGATGCATCGATGGATCGATGGATCGATGCATCGAGTCTGGCTGAACTGACCTAACCCTAAAAACATTTTTATTCCGTAAAACAAGACAAACTCTCCTCCGCCTCTTCCGCAGGTATTGATGAGGTATCAGTTGCGTGTTGCGCTCCCACCGCCGGCCTGTGTCTGCGCTCCCGGCCCTGCTGCCAGGCGGAGAAGTGGAGCAGAGTGGATGTTTCTGCGCGCTCACACGCGTGACCAAGCTAGAACGGAGCCACCAGTCTGACCTCCTTTAGAGCTAAATTAGAATGAACCTGAATATTGATGCCTAATGAAAGAAGGTGAGGGAGAGATAAGAAGATGGAGAGAGCGAGAGCAATGACGAGGCTGAAAACTGGCCACTCTGGGAGATTACCTCAATAAGAACACACACACACACGCACACACACACACGCGGAGGGTTTTAATGCTTCATCTTTAACCTTGGAAAAGCTATGCTAATAAAGCTATGCTAATTCAGTTGTGGCGTTCACATACACGAACCCGTCACAATAAAAGCCTCCAGACGTTTGTGTTATTGAGGACTTTAACGGGGATTTAATTCGTTAATTCAGTTCAGATGTAGTTTATTGTGTTTTCCGCCTTTGCTGAGAATCTGGTCTCGTGTTCAACAACAAGTGTTTCAGATTCACACACCATTTGAACCTGCAGTTGCTTTAGGCAGTCACTGCAACGAGACACCTGTCAGTTACAGTAAGTGCGTGTGTGTGTGTGTGTGTGTGTGTGTGTGTGTGTGTGTTAGCGCTTGTTGCTAAACAGTGCTCTAATAATACCTACACTTAGCTTTGTCCCTTCATGGGACTCCACAGATGCATAACTGTGTGTGTGCGTGCGTGTGTGTGTGCGTATGTGTGTGTGTGCGTGTGTGTGTGTGTGTGCGTGTGTGTGTGTGTGTCCCAGTTTGAAAGTGACAGCTGACCCAGGAGCGCTGGAACGACTGATATGCTGGATGGAGGCAGATTGTTGAAACGGAAACTAAACTGGAGGAAATCAAAGATGAGCAAAGATCAAAGGTTCTTTCTGAAAGACTTCTGATCAACAAATCGATGAAAATCAATCTGGACTAGCGCTGCCGTCTGATCAGAGCTGGTGTCTACCTGTCCTGTGGGTGAATGCTGACCTTTGACCTGTGACCCTTGTAGAAGCGGCCCAGTCAGGTCAGACTGGGCCGCTTTGATCTGATGCCTTTAATTAAGAACCTGAGTTCATTTGATCTGAGCTCAGATTTTAAATCCTGGATCACGACTTTTATCTGCCTTAAGCCGTTAGCTGTTTTATGGTCCTCTTCTCGCTTGACCTTTGACCTTGGGAACCAGTTCTGCTGTGTTTGAAGGTCAGGATCTGAGTCCACCTCCTGTGTGTGTGTGTGAATAAAAGAGTGAGTGGATGAATAATGGATGTGTGAATGTGTGTCAACGGAACGTCTGCGGTAAATATCCGTTTCCCACTGTGTGGTCGCCGTGGCGATGCGGGGGTGACGCTGATGTCAGGGTGTAATCTCAGATGAAAGGTGACTCTGTCCTGAATTCATGTGACACCAAACACAAACGCTCCTCCGGAGGAAGGGAATGCTGCCCAGAAAGAGAAATCAGGATGGAAACGTATGCAGAGCAGCAGATAATCAATCAGGTGATCGATCAGATGATTGATTGCATCTGCGATCGTTGGGTCCAGTCTGGGAGCATGTTTAACCTCAACAGAACGTCTCAACTCAGGATGTCATAAAAACATATTTTCCACTCCTCTTTTCTTACTAATCACCAGTGGGTGTGTGTGTGTGTTTGCATGTGTGCGTGTGTGTGTGTGTGTGTGTGAGAGTCCTTAAAATCAGCAGCTGATGACTGTGAATGTTTTTGGAAGAGCTCTTCTGATCATCTCTCCTCTCTCCCTCCCTCCTGTCCTCGCTCTCTCCCTCTCTCAAGAGTGAAACTGATATCTGAAGAATAATTTGAAACTAAACTGAAGTTCTTGAGGGGAGACGGAGGTGTTTCCATGGTGACGTGAAGCGGCTGTTGGTGTTGGTTTCCTGGAGGTTGATGATGGTTCGGACGTCTGAGCCTCTTCCTTCACTGTTTGATGAGGATTTGACGACGTCCATAAAACACTTTATCTTCCTCACGACCTTGACCAGAATATGAAACACACTCGCGCGTGTGTGTGTGTGTGTGTGTGTGTGTGTTCTTTCTGGGCCACAATTAGAGAAAACACACTCACTGGCTAGAGATAGTTTCTATATAAGCTATCTGATCACTGGTAACCATGTTGTAGCATGAGTGTTTGTGTGTGTGTGTGTGTGTGTGTGTGTGTGTGTGTGTGTGTGTGTGTGTTCTGGGTGGTTTGTAACACATTAGCTGCAGGAACACGCCCGTGATGTGCACACAGAGCAGCTAGCCTCCGCAGGGCCGTGTAGGTGCTAATGCTGGTCATGGCGTGTGTTGGCGGTGGTGTTGGCATTGGTGGCGTTGGTGGTGCTGGTGGTGCTGGTGGCATTGGTGGCGCTGGTGGTGCTGGTGGCGCTGGTGGTGCTGGTGGCGCTGGTGGTGCTGGTGGTGCTGGTGGCGTTGGTGGTGCTGGTGGCGTTGGTGGTGCTGGTGGCGTTGGTGGTGCTGGTGGCGCTGGTGGTGCTGGTGGTGCTGGTGGCGCTGGTGGCGCTGGTGGTGCTGGTGGTGCTGGTGGCGCTGGTGGTGCTGGTGGTATCAGGGTCACCCTCCCTCCGCGGCCAACCACCCTGAGCCAAACGCTCCTGCGGTGGCTCCTCCCTCCTCTCTGCTCACCTGAAACACCCGCACGAGCCTCAGCAGGTGATTGGTCCTGATGAGCGGTCCTGGCCGGTCCTGGCCACGGTGACCGTAGGTCCACACACGGCGCCGTCACGGAGAGGGCGGGGCTAGCGGGTGCACGTTGAGCGTGGACGGGTGCGTACGTGACGGAGCGCCAGCGGGGAGGCGGAAACCAGAACCCAGCTCCCCGCCAGGAATGGCTGTTCTGGACAGTCTGTGTGAGCGAGCGGCTGACAAGAATAGCAAAGACAGTCAGGGCTTCCTTTGATGTGACACACACACAGACACACACACCTCTGAGATATGTCTGTTTTTTTTTCATACTTAGTGTTCGTATAATTATGCCATGTGTATTACTGTCACCATTGATCACTACTTATTACTGTCGTGTGTGTGTGTGTGTGTGTGTGTGTGTGTGTGTGTGTGAGCAGCTGGTGTACTGGACCAGTCAGCAGCAGGATCAGGATGAGAAGATGGCTGGCTGTGTGTTTCCAATGGGACCAGAGAGCTTTCAGCGCTTCACGCCGGACTCCCTGGCGGCCATCGAGCAGCGCATCACCCAGGAGGAGGCCCGCCGCAACAAACAGTACCAGGAGGTACACACACACACACACACACACACACACACACACACACAGCCGGACACAGAGAAATAACTTATTATCTTTCCAAGGATTAAAAACATAAATTCTGAAAGATATTGTTTATATTGTGGGTGTGTGTGTGTGTGTGTGTGTGTGTGTGTGTGTGTGTGTGTGGGCGTGGGTCAGGACCTGGGTGACGTGGAGCTCCCGCAGCCCCGCCCTGACCTGGAGGCAGGAAAACAGCTGCCGCGGATCTTCGCCGACATCCCGTCCCACCTGGTGGGCGTCCCCCTGGAGGACATCGACCCCTTCTACTTCAGGGACAAGAGGGTGCGTCCCTCCGAGTGTGTGTCTGTGTGTGAGACTCCCAGCTTGCTGTCCCACATTCCCTGGACGTTCCTGTTGGAGAGACGCCGGGAAGTGTGGAGTGGCGGCCACGCCCCCATGACATCATCACTATTTAATGAGCCGCTAAGGACTCTCGGAGCCTCACATCCTGGTGATCTGAGACTACAAACATGGCCGCCTCCTGACGCGTCCTCTCTCCGTCTCCTCAGACCTTCATAGTCCTGAACAAAGGGAAGGCCATCTTCCGCTTCAGTGCCACCTCCGCCCTCTACGTCTTCAGCCCGTTCCACCCTGTCCGCAGAATCGCCATCAAGATCCTGGTCCACTCATATCCTTCCGCTGCTGCATGTAGTCCCCGGGCCGAGCGCGCGCGCCAAAAAGCTCTGAAGTCACAAATGTTTGGTGTCGGCAGCGTTACTGATGCGTGCGCAGTCATGTGATCTGTGCTAACAGCTCGAGAGTTCCCCGCTGACATGTTAGCATACACACTCCTGAGTGATAGCCTTTGTGCTAGCTGTTTAGTTTATACAACGGTGAGTGATGCTAAACGTGCTAACGTGCTGCCCAGCAAACCAAAACTGGTCATCCTGAGAGGAGAGAGAGAGAGAGAGGGAGAGAGAGAGAGAGAGGGTGAGAGGGAGAGAGAGAGGGAGAGGAGAGGGAGAGAGAGAGAGATGATGATGGGCTGGTCACCTGTCCAGGGGATGAAAGAGACTGAGTGGGAGGGAGTCTTAGAGTGTTTATTGAATTTTCCAACCTCCTTTGATATCAGGTGAAATTCCAGGCTGGTGAAGGGTGTGTGTGTGTGTGTGGGGGGGGGCGTCCACCTCCAGTACTCGACACCATGCTGACACGACAGACACAACTCACACCCAAAAGGCGAGCGGCGTGCGACAGCCACGCCCTCGGCCGCTTCACACAGGTCTATTTTTATCGGCGGCGGCGGCGGCTAACGCTGGCCGACGCGCTGCCGAGCGGATAAGTGGGGGAAGAGGTCGCCGTCAGAGGTGTGGCGTGCTCGTCGAGTGTGTGTGTTATTATCAGAGTGCGTGTCATTATCAAGTGTGTGGTGGGCCAGAGTGGCGCCACGGCGACGTGTGGAGGTGTGAGATGAACACATGAAAACATCACATGTGGCTTCAGGACGCCGCAATCCGCTGACGCCATTTCCCATCACGCACGCGCGCGTGCGCGGCAGTGAACGTCATGTTCTGTGTTGGGTCAAACCGGTGGAAGGAGTGATGGAGGGACACATGAAAAGGACGGAAAGAAGCGCTAACGAAGGGGAAGGTAGCATAACAGCGTTAGCGGTCGGCTGTCCCGAGAGGCTCCCAACCGCAGCGCTCCTATTATGGGCTAATTAGTTCCTCGCTGGAAGGTGGCGGCGGTGGCGGGACCTTTGTGTTGTTTGTCACGGGCTAACCAGATCAACTGGCTGCCTGCTGCCGCAGCAGCGGTTCAGTCAACAAGTCGGGGCTGCAGGTTTGGGCGACGCTGGCGCGGGGAGCCTGTTCCTCCTGCCAAATTACCATCATTAGCTTTCATTTTTAGCCCTGATTGAC
The DNA here is from genome assembly GCA_000180735.1 of Tetraodon nigroviridis. Classification (NCBI taxonomy): domain Eukaryota; kingdom Metazoa; phylum Chordata; class Actinopteri; order Tetraodontiformes; family Tetraodontidae; genus Tetraodon; species Tetraodon nigroviridis. The sequence goes on along the minus strand of CAAE01014113.1, from coordinate 21,992 downwards.
GGCTCTCCTCCCACCTGATGGCCTGCGGCGAGCAGAGCGCTGCCGCTGGAGGTGATGTTTTCCAGTAGGCGGCGGTTGGGATCCGGCCGGGGTGGGAGGGGCCGGCTCGCTCCCGCTGTTGGTAATGGAATATTAATTAGCCGCATCCAGGGCGGTGGGCGTTAGCACGCCTGCTAACACCGCGCTGCTTTTCAGTTCCGATCAGAAACAGTTTTGCAGCCCGATTCCGGGCCTGACTCCTCCCCCTCCCGTAACCATGGCAACGCGCGTGGGTGGCTGGGGTTAGCGCGGCTGGGATTAGCGCGGCCGGGGTTAGCGCAGGTGGGGTTAGCGCGGCCGGGGTTAGCGCGGCTGGGGTTAGCACGGGGCCCTTCGGGTGGTGGTTCTCCTGAACTTCAGCACCTTGTTCAGCCTCTTCATCATGTGCACCATCCTGACCAACTGCTGCTTCATGGCCATGTCCGAGCCGGCCAACTGGGCCAAGTACCTGGAGTAAGTACCCGGAGAAGATGCCGGGCCGGGCCGGGCCGGGCCGGGCTGAGGAAGGCTCTCATCCTCTTCCTCTCAGGTACACCTTCACGGGCATCTACACCTTCGAGTCGCTCATCAAGATCCTGGCCAGAGGGTTCTGTGTGGGACCCTTCACCTTCCTGAGAGACCCCTGGAACTGGCTGGACTTCAGCGTCATCGTCATGGCGTGAGTGGCACACACACACACACACACACACACACCTGGACACACACACACACCCGGACTGGGGCGGGGTTTCTTCTTAAACTCATCTATTACTGAGAATTATAACCTTAAATGATCAAAATGTTGTTTTTGGAATCTTACACGAACACTCGTGCACACTCTCGTGCACACTCTCGCGCATGCTCCTCCAGCTGTGGGAGGAGCTCTGACTGGTCCAGGTCAATAATTGACTGATTGAAGGCAGATCCTGCTGGTTAGTGATCAGGTGACTATCTATCACAGACGGGGGGGAAGGTGTGTGTGTGTGTGTGTGTGTGTGTGTGTCTCTGTGTGTGTGTGTGTGTGTGTGTGTGTGGTGTGTGTGTGTGTGTGTGTGTGTGTGTGTGTGTGAGAAGGAGAGGGGACCCCACTGAAAAGATAAATGATCAGTGTGGACTGATGGGATCGATACCTGACCCGCTTCAGCTCTGAGCAGTAATGAGAGCTGGTGTCACCTCACACACTCCACCGCCGCCGTTGCCGCGGAGTCCTGATGAAGGTGGCGGGTGGACACCGCTCAGAGGACGTGTCCCCCATCAGACAGAGACGTCATCCTGGTCACCTGCTGCCAGCTCTCATCAGCACCAGCGAACGGGCCTTTTAGGAAGGTTCTGGTCCTGGAGTTCAGTTCAGATCTGGTGGCCCCATCTGAAACGTTTGACCCCTCACACACACACGCGCACACACACACACACACACACACACACACACACACACGCACACACACACAATCTCAGTCAGTAAATGTCCTTGAACTGGAGGCCGTCCTGTGGTCAGTAAGGTCTTTAGCAGTACAGGGACACATAAGTCACACACACACACACACACACACACACACACACACACACACACACACGCTCCGCCCCTGACACGTCACCCTTCTGTGTCTAGGCTTTATTAAAACCAGAATGATGGCTGGTGAACAGGCACACACGCAAACACACACACACACACACACACACACACACACACACAGTGATTGATGCGGTCCCCCCTCCCACCAAGTAAGGAATCCCATGGTAACAGAGTCCATCACCCCACCTCACCCCAACACACACACACACACACACAGACAGACTCTGGCTCCGCCCCCTGGCTCCCTGCTATTACAGTGTAATGACATGTTAATGGCGTCCGTCAGCGCTGCAGCCGCTTCCGTCCCGTCAGCATCATTTTATCTCCTCCCAGACTCATAAAACCTGCTCATAAACACGCTTCTACACGCCGCCGCCGCCCTCCTCCCATCAGACCCTTGGCTGGGTTCTCCAGCTCCGCCCCCCAGCGGCGGCGTGAAGGTGTGAACCTGGAGGAGAACAGGCGTGTAGCGCGCCTGGTCCCGACCGCCTGGTGGACTCCGCCTGCATGCAAACGGCCTGCTCTGGCCGCCATGGCCGCCGCCCCCGCGGTAACTCAATCAGCCTGCCAGTCACTGGCGCTGAAATATGAGCCGTAATGGACGGCTGTTAGCAGATGACTCGATCTTAGCGCGGGGCCAAAATGGCCGCCATCTCCCTGCGCCCTTCCTGTTATGATCCAGTCTGAAAGGGGGCGGGGCCTGTGGACAGGTGTTTCTTAGTCCTCCTTCCAGGATGCTTTAGTCAGTCTGTAAATCATGACATAAGAACCCAGGAAGACTCAAAGCTCCCAGGTTAGCGCCGGCGGAACGGGCGTTTTCGGGTGTTTGTTGATGGTTGTGCTGTCACCAGTTTCACCAGCGTTTGTGATGTTTTTCTTCTTTGTTGTGGTGAACCCGTCACACTGCCCCCTACAGGCTGCTAACAGAGTTTATCAAAGTAGGGAACCTGCAGGCGCTGAGAACCTTTAGAGTGCTGAGAGCCCTGAAAACCATCTCAGTCATCCCAGGTAAGCCCGGCTGCCACCAGGGGGCGCCACGTCGCAGAAAACCCACCCATCCTAGCCTCGTCGTCCTCCCCCGTCCGTCCGTGTCTTCCGTGTCCCGCCCACCGCTCCCCGACCGACCCGTGGTCGCCGGCGTAAGAAGGAAAAGTCCGACAGGAGCCTGAACGTCCGGTTCCGAACCGGAGGAGGCGAACGGTCCGAATTAACGCTAGCAAAGTCAAACAGAGCTGTTCTCTGGGCTGTTCTGCTTCGTGCTCCACGTCTGACTTGCTCTTCTCAGAGCTCCACCGGCTTCTTCTGCGTGTGTGTTGCTGCTCAGTGTGGTCAAACCTTCTGTGTGTGTGTGTGTGTGTGTGTGTGTGTGTGTGTGTTTGTCTCTGGCCTGTTGCAGATATGTGACTGAGTTTGTGGACCTGGGTAATGTGTCAGCCTTAAGGACCTTCAGGGTGCTGCGAGCGCTCAAAACCATCTCGGTCATCCCAGGTGAGGAAGCAGGAGACGCGGGTCCTCCTGACGCCGCCGTGGATGGTTGCGCCGTTCTGGAGCCGAGCAGGTTGAGGAAACATCAGAGGTTCAGCCACAGACGGCAGCCGTCACGGCAGTTTCCGGTGCATCGCGGTGCAACAAACCCCACAAAAAACTCGAAGAAGAGAATCATTTTTATTTCCCAACCTTCCAATTTGACTAAAACTAACAAGCGGCTAACGCCGTGCTAGCCTCTGAATGTTTCTGCTGAGCATGTGAGCCTGCGCATCCAGCTCGTTATAACAACGGCTGCTACTTGTTATTACACACAGGCAGCAGCGGCTGCGTTAGCCGTTAGCCTCTGTGCTAATGAGTAAAAATGCTGTTAGCGTGTTTGTTGTGTGTTTGGCTCCTTCTGTCTTCACCATCTTTTCATGTTTGCTGTTAGCGGCGAGGAAACGTTAGCGCACCTTAAAGCTGCAGCGACGCCAGCCCGCGTTTGGTCCCAAGGCTGATTGGTCCGGCGCTTGTTGCCGTGGGCAACAGGGGCCGGACACTGTGGTGACCCATTTGTCACGGACAGCCTGATTGGTGGTCTGGCTGTGAGTGGGCGGGGCTTGCAGCTTTAACCAAGCGCGTGTTTGGGTTTTTCTGTGGTAAACCAAAGATGGCGTCTCTTCAACGCCCCTCAGCCCAGTTTGGCCCATTTGAACCAGTCAGAACATCAAACCAACCTCCTCCGGTCTGTTGACCTTCATGAACGCTGGTGCTGTTGGAGCGGCGGCCATCTTGTGGGACGGTAGTTCCGAACGGTCTCTGGTTCATCCTGTGGTCCCCCCACAGGCCTGAAGACCATCGTGGGCGCTCTGATCCAGTCGGTGAAGAAGCTGGCTGACGTGATGATCCTCACCGTCTTCTGTCTGAGCGTCTTCGCCCTCATCGGCCTGCAGCTCTTCATGGGAAACCTGCGGCAGAAATGCGTCCGCACCACGGCGCACTGCGTCAACGGCAGCCTGCCCGCCAACGCCTCCTTCTTCTGCAACAACAAGACCTGGTCCTCCATGAAGGACTTCGTCAACGACGAAGGTGAGGCTCGGACCCCGTCCCAAACTTGACTTTCCAAAATAAAAGCCCGGTGACTGCAGCTGCGGGGCTGCCCGGACCTGCTGTCGCTTCCAGTTGGCTCTGCTGTCCATCAGGCGGCTGAAATGTCCCCCGCAGGCTCCCGTATCGACCTGCAGAAGGCTGCGCTGTAACGTGAGAGCCCCCCTCAGAAAGCGGCCCCGGCTGGCCGATCGATGCTCCCCTCACCAAACTTTCCCAGCAGGCTCGGCCGATGACGCCAGCGGGGCTGGCAGAAGGACGCCGGGTCAGAGCCAGGGCGGCCGGCCCCGGCGGCTCTGCTGCTGTCCGGGGTCTCGCGGCTCCTCCGGCTCCTTCGCCTTTATCATCTATTGGATTTCTATTAACTGCTAAAACGTGCACGCATCCCATTAATGGACTGAATAAAACATCAGCGCGCAGGTTCCATTCCCGTAAGTCCAAACCGGAGGTTCAGGAACGGCGGTGGGCGTGGCTTTGTGAAATGACCAGACTTTTTAGGAAAATGAAGGAATGCGGCTCGATTAGCGTCACCCGTTAGCTTCACCCGGTGTCAGAGCAGAGCCTCTTCCTCCCGCTGACGTGCATTAAAAGCTTTCCGCCAGCCGTTCCAGCGTGTTTGGGTCGCAGATAGAGCTGAAGTATCTCCTACGAGTCCAGTTAAGTGTTTAATGTACTTGCAAATGGTTTGTGGTGGGACTCAAGTGTTGCTCAGCGGACCTGGGTTCCTCCAAGCGCCTGGCCTGCTTTCACCTTTTCCTCTCTGGAAGCTTGAGGAAGAACCTGTTCCTCCCAGCGTTCACCTCCACCCTCTGAAAGGTCTGATTCTTCTCTTTCCAGAGAACTTCTACAAGGTGGAGGGAGCCAAAGACGCGCTGATCTGCGGGAACAGCAGTGACGCCGGGTGAGTGTTCGGACCCTCCCAACGCTCGTGTGCTGCCACCAGGGGCGCTGGTCAGGCCCTGAACCGGACCCGGTCCACAAGCTGCCCGGACCGACCTGTTCATGTTGCATTGTGGGTGATGTGGAGGCTCGGATTTGGATGTTTGATTGATCATCGAGCGACGATGTGAGAAAGATGTGAGAGATGAGAACAAACGCTGAACATCTGGACGTTCTGGTCTGCTGGTTCTGCCACAAGAACCACGTCTTTGTTTGGCTCTGAGGGAGGGAGGAGTGTGAAGAGCTGAGAGGAAGAGGAGGAACGGCCATCGTGGGTTTGTCTTTCTGTCGCTCATCGAACAGTGTGAGAACATTCAGATGTGCTTAGAGAAGGCTTCGGTCCAGAACTATCAGAGCTAAATCTGTGTGTGTGTGCGCGTGCGTGTGTGTGTCCACTTTTTAATCATTATCTATCCCTGAATCTTTGTGGTGTCAGTAAATCAGCTGATGCCTTCTTGAACTCATTTATTTCATGTTTGTGGCCTGAGCTGAGCTTCTCGCCCTACTGATGCCCCTCACCCTCTCACCCTCTCACCCCCTCACTCCCCCATCCCTTCATCCCTTCATCCCTTCATCCTTTCACCCTCTCACCATCTCCTCCAATCTTGCTGCTGCTGCTGGATCTGCAGCGCTGTGTGACCTGTCAGAGAGGACGAGGATCTGTGCTGACGGTCCAGGCTGAGAGCATGACGCTAACTGACACAGCTATGACAAAACACTCTGTGTGCGTGTGTGTGTGTGTGTGTGAGAGAGAGAGAGTGACTCAAACCCGTGCTGGGCCAACAGCTAGCCTAGAGCTAACTGGCCATGTCATGTGAAACCCGTCTGAAGATGCAAACGTGTAGCTGACAGGCTAACAAAGCTAAGTCAGGAAGCTAGCTGACGTGTAGCACGATGAAAGGAACATGCTACAGGGAGAGTCAGAAGACGGAGAGAACGGAGAGGAGGTGAAACGTGGTAGAGGGAAAGAGGACAGACGAGTTTTATGAGAGTGGCGAGGACGAATGTGGGCGGGGCTAAGGTCATAAGGTGTCAGCTAATGGATACACTAGGCCCCGCCTCCAGGGGGACGGACTTGATGTCACCATGTTGGTGCTTACCAATCACTTCTTTCCAGTAGAGAAGTGAAAGTGTTTCTGAGCAGAAACCCGCAGACTGAACTGGTTTCAGGCGTTCTGAGGGGCTGGAAACAGCCAGCCAGCCAGCCAGCCAGATCTCCTAATTAGTCTGAGATTCCAGCTCTGTGAATAAGGAGAATATTCGGAATGTTTGCATGATAACGAGGACCGCTGCGGCTCTTGGTCATGTGACTTCTTCACCTTGTCACGTTCCTCCAACACGCCGCTGACATGATGCCTCGGCGAGGCGGAGCGATGCGTGTTTGCATGCATCAGGTGACCTCTGAGGTCACCAGGAGGGCGCCTGGGCCACTTCCTGGTTCTCCAATTCCTCTGCCAACAAACGCAACCGCGTCCAAGCGGATTCATCCCGAACGCGCTTGGTCCTGGTCCCAGTTTGTACCTGTGGTGTAAAACCATTAATGAGCGTGTTTGCTCGCCGGGATGCGCCGACGCCAACATTTCCTTGCAGAAGACAAAAAAGCAGCAAAAAACAGTTTGAAACGCGTCCAAAATCTTCAAAGTCTTTCCTCCGCTTTCCAAACGCTCCCGTCTGAGAACAGCCGAGCAGGAACTGAACCGCCTTCACAGGCGCGGCTCCTCAAAGCAGCGGAGCACGGCGGCGCGGGACGGCGCCGCCTGCAGGGCTTTATTCATCCTGCAGCTACGCTCCCAAACCAAGCGCTGACGATGGAGAGGATGTTCACGGATGATCACGTTAACCAGAAGCCCAGAGAGGCCGGATGTTCCTGGAATACCCAGCGCATTAG
>CAAE01014113.1:0-12500 GCA_000180735.1 Tetraodon nigroviridis | reverse complement strand
GGTAACCAGGACATTTGTCCAGAACTTTAAATGAAAGCGCTGATCTGACTGTTGTCTGACCGGGGGGTGTGGTTCTTCTCGATTAACACCAACACGGGTGTGTGTTGGAGAAAACTGTTACACACACACACACACACACACACACACACACACACACACACACACAGAAGACGAGTCATCATGTACCGCCGGTCATTTTGATGCCAGTTAGTCTGACACCATCAGAGAGCAAGGCCAGCCTCTCTCTCTCTCTCTCTCTCTCTCTCTGTCACACACACACACACACACACACACACACACACACACACACAGTGAGGGAACCATCACACACACTTCACATCCACTCTCTCCACTCAGATGCCTCCATGTTGACTCACTGACACCAGATGAGAGATTAGGAATGTCCACGTGGAGGACACTGTGTTCCCCCGGCTACACGGCTCCGAAACCATCTTTCTACGGTTCTACCAGCAAAGTGAGGACATTTGGGTGGGTCCTTACAACTTCAAAGGCTGAGGGTTCAGGCTCAGTTCGAAGCCCAACCTAGAGCCAAGCCTGGGTTAGAGCTGGGGTCAGGGTCAGGGGTCAGGAGCTGGTACCACAGTATTAGTCCTCACAAAGATAGAACTCCAAGGCTGTGTGTGTGTGTGTGTTTCTCAACTGTATGGTGTGGTGTTACCAGAACAATCCCGTCATCCTGCTGGCCTCATCCGATCAGCATCGATCCTGTTACTGTTTCTGTCGGCTGATGTGTGATTTTGTAACCTCGTTAGCTAACAACAATGCGCTGACGCTGAAACCAGCAACCCGGTTACCATCGATCCTGGTTGCCGTGGAGGTGTGACTCAGCTGTTTATCGTCATGTTCAACACGCGAGGTTAGACCTGGACACACAGGAGGCAGGAAAACAGCTGGAAAAGTTCCGCTGCTTGGGGTTAAAGTTCACCAGGTTGACTGGACCCGCTCCGACCAGGTGGGCGGGGACAACGGTGACAGGACGTGGATGTGGAATATCCATCAGGAAAAAGGCGGTTGCCGTGGTGACCTGCGGAGGTGGTTCCTTCAGGAGCCGAGAGGCCGAGGAGGAACCGAAGGAAGATGGCTGCCGTCGGAGCTGCGGTGGCCCCCTGATCCGATCCCCTGTGATGGTGTGTCCACAGGAAGTGTCCGGATGGCTTCGAGTGCCTGAAGGCGGGCCGGAACCCCAACTATGGCTACACCAGCTTCGACACCTTCGGCTGGGCCTTCCTGTCCTTGTTCCGCCTGATGACCCAGGACTGCTGGGAGACTCTGTACCACCAGGTGATGTTTCCGGCTCCGTTCTTCAGCAGATCCTCCTGGTCCCTGGAAGCCCAATCAGGGACCCTGGAGGTCCAGAAACCCTGGGTTCAGCACCTCAGGGTGTCGGGGCGTCCTGGTCACGGCCTCCTCTGCCCACAGACGCTGCGCTCAGCAGGGAAGACCTACATGGTGTTCTTCGTGGTGGTCATCTTCCTGGGCTCCTTCTACCTGATCAACCTCATCCTGGCCGTGGTGGCCATGGCCTACGAGGAGCAGAACCAGGCCACCATCACCGAGGCCTGTCAGAAGGAGCGAGAGTTTCAGGTGGCCATGGAGAGGCTGAAGAAGGACCAGCAGGTGGGCCACCGTCAGGTGGAGCTCCTCCCTCAGCTTCCTTCAGCGCCCACTCGTCTTCCTCCCTCCGTTTTCTCTCAGGCTGCAGCACAAAAAGCTCTGGACTCCGACTCGGTCGTGTCGCCAGAACTTTCTCCCTTTGCTCTGCCCACGGACAACCTGGAGGAGCGGAGGCGGAGCCAGGTCCTAGTGGGCGTGGCCGAGGCCGAGGGAAACCTGTCGGAGGAAAAGCTGCTGCAGGCGGACGCCACGGACGGCGGGAAGGTAGGAGGAGGAGGCTGGTGGCCCTTTGGCCGCGGTAGCAGACAAACAGCGTCTCCTGCCTCCTGGTCCAGCCCCTCCACCCCCTCCTGGCTCGCTCCTTCTCCGCGAGGACCCGCCGCAGCAGCCAGGTCTCCTCCATCTTCAACTTCCGCCTGAGGAGCCGCGGCTCAGAGGGAGAGATGGCCGACGACGAGTTCAGCGTCCCCGGAGACGTGGTGGAGGGCGTGGGAGGCAGAACCTACAGCGGCGGCACCTTCAGCGGCATCCTGTCCCACCCCTGGTCCAAACGCCGGCCCAGCACCTACAGCACCGCCAGCAGGAGCTCGCAGGTACCCGTGGGCGTCGTCTCAGGGCGCGGACAGGGAAAAGGACATGTGACCAGGCCCGAAACCTTTGTGGATGTCTAGAAGATGATCTGTTTAACTCTGAATCACTGAATCTGTGTGTGTGTGTGTGTGTGTGTTTCAGGTGTTTTATCCCACTTTGAACATCAACGGGAAGCTGTTTGTTACCATGGACCAGAACGGGGTTTCCCCACCACCTCTACAAGGGCAGCTGCCCGCCTGCACCATGGAGAAGGTCAAGGAGGAGAGTGTGAGTGTGTGTGTGTGTGTGTGTGTGTGTGTGTGTGTGTGTGTGTGGATGTGTGAATTTGAGTTCAAGCATTTGCAAACGGAGGGCCACCTCAGAGATATGTCTGAGCTGGTGTGTGTGGCTTTAGCTCACAATGCCATAGCAGTGACTCTGTGTGTGTGCCCCCCCCCCCCCCCCCCCCCCCCCCTGCCCCCCCCCCACCCCCCCCCACCCCCCCCCCCCCCCCCCCCCCCCCCCCCGCCCCCCCCCCCCCCCCCCCCCCCCAGACATGTGACCAGGCCCGAAACCTTTGTGGATGTCTAGAAGATGATCTGTTTAACTCTGAATCACTGAATCTGTGTGTGTGTGTGTGTGTGTGTGTGTGTTTCAGGTGTTTTATCCCACTTTGAACATCAACGGGAAGCTGTTTGTTACCATGGACCAGAACGGGGTTTCCCCACCACCTCTACAAAGGGCAGCTGCCCGCCTGCACCATGGAGAAGGTCAAGGAGGAGAGCGTGAGTGTGTGTGTGTGTGTGTGTGTGTGTGTGTGTGTGTGTGTGTGGTGTGTGTGAATGTGTGAATTTGAGTTCAAGCATGTGCAAACGGAGGGCCACCTCAGAGATATGTCTGAGCTGGTGTGTGTGGCTTTAGCTTCACAATGCCATAGCAGTGACTCTGTGTGTGTGTGTGTGTGTGTGTGTGTGTGTGTGTGTGTGTGTACAGATGGGAATACCACAATGTTGTTATCTGAGATGGACGAAGTGAGTGTGTGTCTTTGGTTCATGATGTTAGAGTGCAGTTATGCAAATGTCTGAATGCTGCAGCACCATTGTTTCCAACATCACACACACACACACACACACACACACACATTGTTCAAATCCCGCTAAAACCTTCACTATTTCAGATGAATGCAACCGTAAAAAGGAGGAGCCTAATTGTCCCCGGAGCAGTGCAGAACCTCTCTAGTCATGTGACCTGGTTGGTTCTCTGGTTCCCACGGTGACGGGAGGCCATCTTTTCTTGGGGGTTTTTGTCTTCGGACATCAGATCCTTCAGGATCAGATGTTTTGTCTCCGGAGCGGCAGCAGGAGCTCTGGAAGGAGCGGTGGCCGGGAGCCAGTCTCCTCCAGGGATTACACTTATTTTAACGCTTGTTTCCAGTCTGCTCTTTCCCATCAGGCAGCAGGTTCCGAAGACAAACGCGCCTGGAGGTGTTCGCTCACCTCCTGCCGACAAGCAGACCTACACCGTCACCTACACCGTTACATAAGAGGCTTTAGGCAGGAAACAGCACCACAGAAGCAGCCGTTTTGACCTTTTTCTGAGAATTATGTTCTAAAAGTAGCATAAAATCCCATCACTCTCAGCTCAGTTTTGCTTTAATGACCAGAAAATAATAATGTGACTTTAGGTTGGAGAAGCTGTAAATCCAACCATCATCCAACCGGCCCCGCCTCCCCACAGAAAGTACCCACCCCCACTGTGGTGTGACCTTTCCCCCAACCGTGTTCTAAAACCAATAAATAACCGACAACCCCCCCGCCAAGGTCGTGTTCCTGGCGGTTCCACTCCAGGTGACGCCAGAGCTGCTGCCCCCTAGAGGCTCGGAGCTCCTGAAGTCTTCTCCAACGGTTGGGGCGGCGCAGGAAATCTAAAAGGCTTTCCAGAGGCGCCAGCTGACACAGAGGTGCGGACGGAAGCGCCGGCTGGGTGTGGGGACGTTGGCGGTGAGCCGTGGAGCGGCTCCGCGGGGCCCGCGTGGGCGATCGGTTCAGGTTAGAGCTGCGTGTTTCTGCTCGGTCGCGTCCCCGTCGTCCTGCTGCTCCGACTGATGGAGAGACGAGTGGGAGGGAGGGAGGGAGGGAGCACTCACATGGCTGCCACGGAAGCGTTACCACAGCAACCCACAGCCGTTAACAGAGGCTAAATTGGTACTGTTAGAAGGGGCTGTGCTCCTGTGGTGTGTGTGTGTGTGTGTGTGGTTCCCCGGTGCTTCCCTGCCTGGCGTGCAGACAGGATGGAGGCGTTGTGGTGGGCGGTGACCTTCAGGCACCTGCGTCATGTCTCCGGAGGAGCAGCGAGCGGGAGCGTTATGCAATCACACCTGAGCAACTCCTCCAGGTTAATAAGTGTGAGGGGTCAGTAAGTTGCTCCGGCCTCGTCTCTTCCTGATGTTCATCCTCACAGGAAGTAGATCCTTCCTGCTCACCTGCCTGAGTCTCCCCCAGGTGAGCTCCCTCCGCAGCAGCCGAAGATGCTGTCGGGGAACCACGACAAACCCCAAACATCCTCAAATTTCTCAGCTTCTCCTCTTCTACCTCACACACACACACACACACACACACACACACACACACACACACACACATACACCATGGGCGTGTGTGTCCGTGTCAGAGTGTATCTTTTTTTAGTATTTTACCTGCTTTTATTGAACCTGACCGTGGCCCTCAGGTGCCCACATCCACCACGGAGCTCAGCACCATGCTGCTTCCTCGCCCTGCGTCCATCCAGGGCTCCGCCGGCAGGGAGCGGGCGCTCAGCGCCGCCAGCTGCCTCACGGACGCCATGGAAGGTGAGAAGAAACCTGCAGGGTTTTTAAATGCTAAAAAATACCCAAACAAAGAAAAAAAAACCCACCAAAAAACAGAAACTGGTATTAAAAAAAGATGAGTTTTCTTGAAATAATGATGAAGAAACTGGGCTAACTCTAGCCAGTCATTGCTTGAGCTAAGCTAACTAGCAGTAGGTGATCTTTGAGTGTTTCTTTCTAATTTCTGCACAGTGGACAGACGAGTTTCTGTCTTCTTGTCTGGATCAGTGGAAGAAGGTAAATAAAATCTGCCATGTTTACATTTCAGATGAAATTTTACATCACAATTTTCAAATTGCTCCTTTTTCGATCTATTTGTTGTATTTAATTTAAGTAGAAAATTCACAGCTCACTGATGACACTTTCAGGTGTGTGTGAGAGACAGAGAGAAAAAGAGAGATATGATTTCGTAACCACAAGTTTTTTTTTTTCAAAAATCTGCATCTAAGTGAGGCTGTTATGCATGTGTGTCTCAGGTCACTGTGTGAGTCTGCAGGGATACTGGGTTGTGTAACATGTCTGAGTTTCTAGCTCTGTGTGTGTGTGTGTGTGTGTGTGAGAGAGAGAGAGAGAGAGAGGTGCCCCAGCAGATATCAGGGGAACTACTGGCTTCATTTATGTCACAAATTTGGAATGATGTAGCCACACCACGAAGTTGAGAAAAAAGTGCGTGTGTGTGTGTGTGTGTGTGTGTGTGTGTGTCTGCTGAGTCACTGTCTCTCCCCTCGGCAGTTGCCTCTCTCAGAGAACAGATTGTTGTAGATGTGAATCTGTGGGTGTAATCACCCTTCATGATACCCAATCGTTTTAATTTCATCACTTTTCCTTTTTGTTTCTTCGTTTTAAAGTGTGAAAAAAAGATTTTTTTGTCCTGCAGAGTTTTTGCAGGAATTAACCCAAATTCAAACAATGCCAGTGACCTTGCAAACCTCCGTGTGACCTTGAAACCATACAAACGTAGTTTTACCGTCGTCATAGGAACCAGGTACGAGCGCAAATATTCCCAGTACTCAAACGAAAGAAGCACAACTTTGTGTTTATCAGCCTGGATGAGCCCAGATCATCCTGTCCTCCACCAGTTTAGTCTGGTACCATTTGCTGCTCCTCCTCCCAGTTTGGCTCCAGTCAGTGATGGTTTGGTACGCCGCTGTACGTCCTGGGGCCGTGTGGGTGGAGCCACAGGTGGGGCTGTAGCGTTCCAAACCTGCTCCTGGGGAAGTCTTTTATAGCCACTGAAACCTTCCTGGGTCCTTAAACGCACCAGGAAGAGCTCAGGCACGTTGGAAGGCTCCTCCCACCAGGGCGGAGCCTGGGGGGTGGTTCCAGTTTCAATTCCGTCATGCGTCACTGCCCCGCCATGACTCCCGCCAGCTCCTTCACTCTTGTCTTCACTCACTCGTCTCCCTCTTCTTCCTCTGTTTTTACCCGGGCTCACGCAGAGCTGGAGGAGGCCCACAAGAGGTGCCACCCATGCTGGTACGCCTTCGCCCATCGTTTCCTGGTGTGGGAGTGCTGTCCCTGCTGGCTGAGGGTGAAGCAGCTGGTGAAGATCATGGTGATGGACCCCTTCCTGGACCTGGCCATCACCATCTGCATCGTCCTCAACACGCTCTTCATGGCCATGGAGCACTACCCAATGACCGACGAGTTCAACGGCATGCTGAGCATCGGCAACCTGGTAGGATGATGGATGGGTGGGTGGATGGATGGTGGATGGATGGTGGGTGGAATGTATGGGTGACCTCTGGTCTGAATGTGTCCACCCGGGCCACACTGGCCCCAGGTCAGCTCCAGCTGGCTCTCAGCCTGTGATAAATCCTCCGCAAACCTTTTCAAAAAACGCGGGTGGGGACATCTCCATACACCTCTAGGTAAACGGAGGCTGCGTGTTTTGGCGTGTGTGTTTTGGCGTGTGTGTGTGTGTGTATCGGAGCTCACAGAAAGGGGTCGGCCAGGACCAACCCCCACGTTTGACCCTGCAGCTCAGCCGCTGATCATCACAGGAGCTGATAGGTTGATGCAATATGGTAATTGGTTCACCTGAGGTGTGTAGAACTCATGGCCACATTTCACCTTGTTCTTATTATACTTATATATATATATATAAATATATAAAAAAATACACACACACAGATAAAAATACAAAAACACACGGTCAGCCTGACATCAGGCATCCAAATGTCACTGAACGTAAACGTGCTTGTGGGTGGGTGAAGCTGCCGGCACCGATTCCTGGTTTTAGATGGAGAGTCCAAAATAATAAATAAAAGGTCTAAAAATGGGCCTCACATACCTGCTGTATACACACACACACACACACACACACACACACACACACACACACACACTCGCTGGTGCCAGAGGTAAGGTTTGGGTCACACACTTCTGAGGAGCGAAGATAATTCCCTGGATTGATTGATTCTTTTTCTCCTGCTCAGCTGTCCACCAGCGCCCGGCCCTGTTTACTCAGCTGTGATGTAACGTCTTCTAGAGTTGCTGTCGCCTCCTTTGCAGTCTGACGCGCTTCTGCTGCGTTTACTGTGCGCTAACGTCCTCGCTCGGACGCCAAAGCCGCCCGGGTCTCGGACAGGCTGCGTCTCGTCACCGCGATCCGATTTCAGGCTGGAGTTGTTAAGTTCCTCAGAGGATAAAGCCTCTAATCCCCACAGATGTTTACATAGCATTTAGCTAGCCAGTCTGACAGACAGCTCAGAGTGTGTGTGTGTGTGTGTGTGTGTGTGTGTGTGTGTGTGTGTGTGTGTGTGCTTACTGCAAAGTGAGGACTTTTAGCACAACTTTAAAGGCCTGTTTGAGGTTCAGACTTGGTTTTAAGGGTGGGGTCAAGGTCAGGGTCTAAAAGTCCTCATAAAGATAGAGGTAAAAGGATGTGTGTGTTCTGTGTGTGTTCTGTTTCCTGTGTGTGTGTGTGTGTGTGTGTGTGTGTGTGTGTGTGTGTGATCATGTAATTGATGTCCTCACGCTACTTAAACATATCAATACTTCCATGTGGTCGAAGCGCTAAAGGACACATTTACCAGAGGTCTTTATTGATAGAGCTCCTGTGTATGAAGCGCACACTCGTCTTAGTGTTGTCTCCCACTGACACACACACACACACACACACACACACACACACACAGTCTGCTGCGTGTGTGTGCCTTCTCTCATGGCTGCAGACTCTTGTTAAACTGCCGACGTCTGTGGAACCTTTACATTTTTACTGCATCTATGGGGACAAAATGCACAGATTAGTTTACATCTCCGTGGACACACACACACACACACACATGGAACAAAATACACACTCACACGCAAATTTCACTGTACATTTGCAGATCGCATTCCCAAAAACATGACAACATCAAGTTTGATAACATCAGTAAAAAGTGAGCCACATGATGTTTGGCACAAGGAGCCTGATGTAATGTAAGAAGCACCACTACACTGTCTCACACACACACACATACACACACACACACACACACACACACACACTCACACAGAGTCCGTGTCATCCTCTCTCTGCTGATGTTAGTGTTCTTAGCCAGTGCTGATGTCAACATCATCTGTCTCACACACACACACACACACACACTCACACACACACAGTTGCTGCGCAGTGATGTTTTTCATCCCTCTGTTGGTGAATCAGAGAGTTTAGCGCTGCTCAAACACACTTTTTGTTGTGAGTCTGAACTTTAAGCTCAGACGCGGCAGGGCAGTGAAGCTGCGGCTGCTGCGGCTGCTGCGTAGCTTCCTGCTGCCTGCTTCTTGGGTGTTTTGTAGGTGAGCATGCGTTGGTGCTGCTGCTGCCGGTCTGAGCTCCCGTCCTGTGATCTTTTGCTGCTGGGGCCGGAGGCTGTCGCTGATATTTGACAGTTGAACTGTTTAACTTTATTAACACGCGGTCGCAGTAACGCAAACGCGCCAGGAACACACGACTACGCTTGGATCAAGCTTGGGCGTATTTATCCAAGACGGGGCTGCCCATGGCCCCTGACCGTTGACCTCTGACCCTCGGGAACCCCCAGAAGCGGAAGTCACACAGGTGACATCCCAACTAGCCAATCAGCTGCTGGGATTCCGAAGCGCTTCCTCTCATTTGGTTCCAATCCACAGACGGATTGATTTCACATTAGCCTCTTGAGAGTTTTCCTCGCCATCTTTGTCCTGAGAGAGCCTCCTTCACTCGTGCAGCGCACACTGGCGCGTGTCAGAGGACCTCTCCAGATGTTGCCAACAGTAGCAGCGTGATTGTTGAGGACCTAATCAACATACTACAGACTTAATGAGCTCACAGCAGCGTCGCAGCAGTGTCGTGTGTGTGTGTGTGTGTGTGTGTGTGTGTGTGTGTGTGTGCGTGTCACACATTCACTAATGTGCTCCAGTTTGGATTTAATTGGTGTTTTTGGTTGAGTGCTGCCTCTACAGGCCAGACGTGGAACCGCAGCCGTTTCCTGTCCTAAAACGCTGAAACTGGACGTTAAAGTTTTGATATCAGCGGTTTTGGTGGGGATCTAACACAAACTCGTGTTGGTTGAACACGTTTTCTTCTCATATGTGCAGCCTGACATGTTGTCTGAGGACAGTAGATCCAAAATGCTGGTGGGTGTGTTTAAAATTCACTTGCAGGCCTGATCAGGAAAATGAAACGGTGTGTGTCGCTGTGCCTTCGTCAGGTGTTCTCGGGAATCTTCACAGCCGAGATGGTGCTGAAGATCATTGCTCTGGACCCCTACTACTACTTCCAGACGGGCTGGAACATCTTCGACAGCATCATCGTCTCCCTCAGCCTCATGGAGCTGGGCCTGTCTAACGTGGAGGGGCTCAGTGTGCTGCGTTCCTTCAGACTGGTGACTTTTGAACACACACACACACACACGCTGCTTTCTTGTTCTAAAATGAAGGTCGAAGGTCAGCCTGCTTCCGTTTCCTCAGGAGAATCAGAGCAGAGAGGAGAAACACACTCATCTCCAGTGACTGTTAACTGGGGCAAAGGTCATGCTTTTGTTTTGAAAGGCTGTGGTTCTTCCTCCTCTCCCCCAGCTTCGTGTCTTCAAACTTGCCCGCTCGTGGCCGACCCTCAACACCTTGATCAAGATCATCGGGAACTCCATGGGCGCCCTGGGGAACCTGACCCTGGTCCTGGCCATCATCGTCTTCATCTTCGCCGTGGTGGGCATGCAGCTGTTCGGCAAAAACTACCAGGTGGGTCCGCGGACGTCCGGCCTGGCGCGGCGTCTTCGGCTGGCTCACCCTGCTCCTCCCGCCCGCAGGACTGCGTGTGTAAGATCTCCAAGGACTGCACGCTGCCGCGCTGGCACATGAAGGACTTCTTCCACTCCTTCCTCATCGTCTTCAGGGTGCTGTGTGGCGAGTGGATCGAGACCATGTGGGACTGCATGGAGGTGGCGGGACAGCCCCTCTGCATCCTGGTCTTCATGCTGGTCATGGTCATCGGAAACCTGGTGGTGAGTGGGGGAGACCTGTGGCACTCCTGAAAGGTCAGAGGTCAGAGGACTCCTCCCTCTGACCCGCCTCTACCTTTAACCCCACCTGAGGCGTTTACAAGCAGCTGTGGGGACCAGTCCAAATGTCCCCCGTGTCCACTGGGCAGGTGAAATGTGTGTTTGGTCCCCACTGTGTAGCATTTACGCACCTGTGTGTGTGTGTGTGCAGGAGATAAGAGGTAATTCCCCATCACGCTGTCCGCCACTGAAAGCACGGATGCTTATCAGCCTGGACACACACACACACACACACACACACACACACACTCAGTCATATTCACTCAACACGTCTCTGTGTGGAGGCAGATACAGGCGACGAGAGACGAAGAGGCGGGCGGTGACATGGAGACAGAGACGGGCCGAGAGGGAGAAAGAGAGAGAGAGAGAGCAAAGAGAGAGAGAGAGAGAGAGAGAGAGCTGTTGGGGTTCAGCCTTGTTATTAAATATCCATGACCATTAAGCTAAAGTGTGTGTGTGTGTGTGAGTGAGTGTGTGTGTGGACCTTGGGGGGTTGAGTGTAACAGAGGATGACAGATAAATTATCCACAGAAAGGACATCTTTCCACTTCTCTTTATCTTTGGCAAGATGAGCACTGTGCACGTGTGTGTGCGTGCCTGTGTGTGTGTGTGTGTGTGTTATGACAAATGAGTGTGTTAAGACGTTCTGCTGACACAGCAGCCCACCTGCCACACACTCCTGCTCTCCTCGGCTTCTTTATACTTCTTTCTGTTTCTGACCTCCCTGATTGGTCAAACACACCTCAGCCGTCATGTGACCACATCTGTCCCTTAACCCCGCCCGTCTGATTTACGCCCGTCTCTTCAGTTTTATTGGTCACCTGATCAATGACGTGACGAGAAGCGACAGTGGCGAGGAAAACCGCCAGCGCCGGGTTGGGGCGGGGCCAGGTGGGCGGTTACATCAGCCCCTTGTTTACAAGGCGTCGTCTGCTGGCAGGGCTAAAGTAAACAGGAAGTGGTCGGCGCGGGTCCCTTATGGATCTGACCTCGTCTGTCAGCGTGTTTGATCGGTTGTTGGGAATCAAGGTCGGCGGTGGAGCCGTTGCCATGCTAACCAATCAACAACATTGACGGAGCGGTGTTGAGGCTGGGCCAATCAGACCGCCAGCCAGGGTGTGACAGGTGGAGCACAAACACACACCAGCAGCCCTGATCGATACACACACACCGTCTCATGTCCGCATCGACTGACATCCAACTTGTGTCAACGCATCGATTCTCCGAGCGGATGAAAGAAGCAGATATCGGACATTTTTCTGGAACTTGGTGAAAACGGGGGCATCGTTTCTAAACGGGATGTTTCCCAAACAGGAAACAAAGTTCAAAGAAAGTTTCAGAATAAAATCCAGACAGTTTAATTAGAGAGTTTGTTTATCGCAGGCCTTTGACCTCAGTTAAGAGGAGGTCAAAGGCCACTTTCTGTGCTGGTGGACAAATGTGGTTTTTAAGGGCCGAAGCTGAAGGCTGGTCTCTCCCCCCCCCCCCCCTTTCTCCCCCCCCCTCCTTTTTTTTTTTCCTCCCCCCCCCCTTTTTTTTTTTTTTCCCCCCCTTTTCCCCCCCCCCCCTTTTTTTTTTTTTTTTTTTTTTTCTTTTTCCCTTTTTTCCCCTTTTTTTTCTTTTTTTTTTTTCCCTTTTTTTTTTTTTCCCCTTTTTTTTTTTTCCTCCGCGCGGGGGTTTTTCCCCTTTTTTTTCTTTTTCTCCCCCCGCGTTCCCCCCCGGGTTTTTTTTTTTTTCCCCCCCCTTTTTTTTTTTTTTTTTTCTTTTTTTTTTTTTTTTTTCCCCGCTTCCCGCTCGGGTTTTTCTTTTTTTTCCGCGTGTTTTTTTTTTTTTCCCCGCCCCCCTTTCCAAAAAAAAAAAAAAAAAAAAAAAAAAAAAAAAAAAAAAAAAAAAAAAAAAAA
>CAAE01014094.1:0-10371 GCA_000180735.1 Tetraodon nigroviridis | reverse complement strand
TGTATGAATGTAAAAAATATGAAACACTCAGAACACATTTTGGAAAAATAAATGTAGAAAATTCCAAAGAAATTCCAAAGAAATGTATGAAAAACACAAAAACTCTAAAAATACTACTAGAATATATCGAGAAAGCGTATGACTTACCAGCCCTCTGTTTTTGGTGGCGTGTCCTGTGTGCTCCCTGCAGACAGCCCAGGTTCCCAGGATCCTGCAGTGGCTGCACACCAGTTGCAGATCAGCTGCCTGGGTTTAGCTGCCTCGTATCTGCGTTTGGGTCTTAAACAACACACACCAGGCAGACTTGAGGCGATCCCTCCTGCCGAGGTGTTGCTTAAATCTGAAACCCAGTGTGATTAATAACTAGCTACAAGAATGACCCTCCTTAACAGGGAACCAAAGCACTCAAAATGTCTGGTAGTCAAAAGCCAAAGCAAGAAAGACAATTCTTTTGTGAATTTTTTTTTTCTGTTTTTGAATAAATATGGTTTTTTTTAATCGCATATACATTTATTAAATGCACTTTTTAATCACATGACTTGTTTTAGAATACCTGTAAGTACACTGTAAACAAAGTAAAAGCACTGCTGTTTTAGTCCACACATTATGCAAAATTTTGAAAGAAGGTTTTTTTTAAAATTCCAAGCCAGCTTTCGTGGGCCGGTTAGAATTGGGCCTTAAAATACCCAAGTCTAGAGCCTGGGACTGAAGCTTGGAGCCTTGATTGTGGACCTGGACCCTGGAGGCTAAAGCCTGGGCCTGGAGCCTTGAGCCTGGGACTGGAGTCTGAGTCTGAAATCTGGTCCTGGATCCTGAAGCCTCCTTTGTATGCCTGGAGCCTGGGCCTGGAGCCTGGGCCTAATGTCTGGAACTTAGGCCTACAGCCTGGACCTGGAACCCGAGCATTGAACCCTGGAGATTTAAGTCTGGGCCATGACCTGGTGTCTGGAGCCTGAAGCCTGGTCATGGAGCCTGGAGCCTAAAACCTGGTTCCCAGAGCTTGGGCCTGAAGCTTGAAACCTGAAGAATGGAGCCTGGAGCCTCAAACCTAGGCCTATGTAACCCATTTCATTCAAGATGATGATGATGTTGGGGTGCATGCACGCTGACATATTGTTTAGCGAGAGAGTCCTGCTCAGTGCAGTGGAGGTCAGAATTCAACTGGCTCGTGCTAGCGATGGCTTTTGTCTCGTGCGCGCCCAATGGCAATTTCTGTCTGAAAGTGACCGGGACCTCTTTATCAATAAAGTGTCCGTTTTAGCCTCCATACATCTCCGAGAAAAGATTCTGTGTTCATCTGGACGTTTCAATTTTCTTTTTGGAAAACGTTTCGCCTTCTATCCAAAAGGCTTCATCAGTTCTGAACAACACGTGGCTGTGCTGCTCCGCAGGAATGCACTCTATCTACTGTCATGCGGGGATCTCAAAACCTACTCCCGGTCTTAAAATTTTAGTGTCTGCGACCAAGAAAATGGTTCTGGGAACCATGCCCAAATACATCCTTCTAGCCATGGTAAATCACAAAGCCTTCACCGTATCACCCTTCAGCTTCCGCCATTACGATGTCAAGTATCTGGCTTTGTGTCAAGACGATAAGTACCTGCGAACCTTTTCAACTGCAATTTAATCACAAGAGCTGCGTCAGAGTTTTACAACCTATTTGCCAACACAGGAAGACATTTAAAAGATCAGCCTCTGAGCATCACCAGTGAAGATTTTGACAGGGGTCATTCGCTGTTCGGCTTGAACCTGAACGCCGGGCTCTCTCGCCCGTCTCAAACGGCTCTCTTTGGCTGAAAATGAGATTTTGACAGCCCGAACCCAACAGTCAGCTCATTGTGTAAGCATGGTACGATTCAGTTTTGAAGACCGATTCAAAACGTCAGGTGAAAAACATTTTATTGACAATCATTTGTGCGTGTGACATGTTTATTTTCCATCAGCGAAGGGTTGCCCATCGTGGAGACAGTTTTTCTTTTAGACTTTTCCAGTTCTATTGTTTGCGAGGTCAAGGGTTATGAATGGTGGACACGGGAATATTCAAATCTGTTAGATTTGTGTCAGCATCAAAACGCTCATATTTTAATCACGTCTGTACTGCGTAAAAATCTTGACCACTTTAGGATGATCAGAGGCTTGAAAGGTAACATTGTCCAAAATCGCCAGGTGAGTTTGTTCCAGGGGGAAGAAACAGGAAGAACTTTGATAATTCTTAAGACATGGGTTGAAAAGAAGTACGGTATATATCCAAATGATACTGACGGGTATAGAATCCAAAATATGTTCACAATGTTCCAAAACACTTTTATACAAAAAAGGTTTTGCCACTTACTAGGTCCTACAAGCAAGCATGAAGAAGGCAAAAGAAGTCTGGGAATAAATACAGTCTCCATTTTTTTCAAGTGATTATAATAGGATAATGAAAAAACAAACTAACAAAATATAAACAATCAGCAAACAAAAAGAGTGACTAAATAGGAAAAACAACATTTGAATAAAATCAATCAGTAATCTTAATGCTGAGGTCATAAAAAAAAATACAAACTAACAAATTATAAACAATCGGTAATCAAAAGACTGAGTAGATAGAAAAAAAAGTTGTATTACCTGAAATCAAATATGTTGGGTAGCTTCGCTAAGTTAATAGCTGTGGTGGCTGCAAGCAGGCAGCGTTTCAAACAAGATCCAGAGCGAGCAGAAGCGGCAGCACACAGTCAGGTCAGTGATGGAAGAAAGAGTTAGCAGAAAACAGGCAGAAAGAGTTGGTCAAAGTCAGACAGGTCACCCACAGAAGCAGGCTTCAAAGGCAGGCAGGTAATCAACGCAGAGCACAGCCTGCACAGATTGGTTAATGAGCTGCGGGTGGGCGTGGTTGCCGGAGAGGTAGGCAGGTAGGTCATGGGACCCAGCAGGTGCGGCTGATGGGTGGGTGTGGGCGCAAGCAGAGCGTCCGCCACAGATTTATTATTACAATTTAGGAAATACAGTGTTTTCAAGCCCCTAAATTATTGTCTGACACTAAACCGGTTGGTGGTGGGGAGAAAAGGGTTGGGGACCTCTGTTGTAGAGGCAGTAACAATATTCAAAACGAGCACTTTAAAATTGATTTTTTTTTTTTCAAAGAAAGCAT
The DNA here is from genome assembly GCA_000180735.1 of Tetraodon nigroviridis. Classification (NCBI taxonomy): domain Eukaryota; kingdom Metazoa; phylum Chordata; class Actinopteri; order Tetraodontiformes; family Tetraodontidae; genus Tetraodon; species Tetraodon nigroviridis. The sequence goes on along the minus strand of CAAE01014094.1, from coordinate 7,241 downwards.
GCATCAAATATGCTAAAATGCAGATTTTGTTGTTATTTTGGTTCTTCTTTACATTATATTATTTCTGGTTTTATTAAAATGAGGTTTTGAGATTTTTTTTTCTGACTGTTCCATACAATTAATCACCAACTAATGGGACACCACAGAGCTGGCCACCCTATGCTCCTCCAGGGGCCGTTTCAGAAAGCGGGTTTACAAGACGAGATATTCAGAACCAAAGCTCAGGGCAGCTACACCCTGAAATGGGCAACTGGGAGTTTTTGGTTTTAGAAGACAAATTAACAGTTGGTTTAATCACCTCTGAGCCGCAGTTAGATTTAAAAAGCCTTATGAAAGGAACACAGAAAACGTGATTTACCATGGGAACAACTTAAAAAACCTTGATGATCACACCTTTCCCTGTTGGAGATAGATTTCATGACTGTGTTCACCGAAAATGTGCATATTTTTAAGGAAACTATTTAGCAATGCTGCAGCAGCGGCAAAAGGGAGAGATGGTGTGGTGGAAAATGACGTGTTTGAGCCACAGGGGCAACCAAAAGAGGCAACCAAACTTGGCAGAAAGTTGAGATGAAATATAAAGCTATAGTTCTAGCATGTTAGATATGATCCAAATACCAGCTATTGCGGTGGTGGTTCGCCTGTTATTCAACAGCGTTGAGTCCCTTCATTTAACCTGTGATAACTAGATTTAACTGCAAAGAAAAAGCTAAAATTTTAGCCTTGATCATTGTCAGTATTTAGTATTGTCTATCTGAAAGCCTCCAAACTTGGGTTTTCGGGATATGTTTAACTTTTTTCTCCATTCCAGCCAACGGCTGAGGGGATGCAAAGTGTTGGTTCACTAAATGCCACCCATTAATCACAGACACAATAGGGCCTGTGGGTGGACTTGGTCAGGACCTTTGGAGTGAGTTCACAAGTCATGGAGTCAACACATATCTCCTGCAAACATACATGCATATTTAAGGTGATATATTTGCATCAGCTCCTCTGCTTTCTCGTTAGCTGAGCACATTGGTCCATAAAAGTCTGTTATTGTAGTTTTAAACCTAAAATGGCATAAATCAGATCAGCTGACTGTAGATACAACCCCTAGAAAAAGGTCACATGCATGTGCTGGCTGCAGAGCACTGAGTAGGCTTCAGAGATGGTAAAACTATTCCAGTCTGCTGAACACAGTCTGCACACAAGATCCACATCACCATCCCACTGATGAACCGCTCCAAGATGAAGGGCCTGGCCCCCGGCCAGCAGGTAGTCAGGTTTGTTCTTTGTCTCTCACACAGGTTGTGCAGAGCAGAGAGCTGTAGATCTTAAGCTGTGCACACAGAAAAGACCGGCTCCATGGTTATATAAGAGAGGCGTGCGTGCTACACGTGTGTTAAATAAGGTATGAGCAGCGAGACGTCGCTGAGCTCGCCGTGCATGTAGCTGTGATCGTCCTGGAGCAAACACATCCTGCAGTACAGCGTGACCTGCATTCACAGAGAGGGTATTTATAGAGGAATAAACATTTCCAGGCTTCTTCAAGGTTTTTGAGTTCGATTCCTGGTTTATCAGTAATTTACTCCCGTGGAAGCTGCTGAGGAAGAGTATTTACATCCAGAGATGCAGCAAGAGGCCCGATAACCACAAGACCCTGCAGCTCCTGCATGCAGAGTTCATGTAAATCACCACAGAAACCAGCAATGCTACAGGCTAAAAGGTCAACGGTTTGCATAGTTCTGTTCGGAAATCGTCCCCATGCTTTATACCGAAAAAATCTAAAACAAAACCTAAAACAAACTCTGCTGATATTGATCTGTTTGATCAATATTGAGTGTTTGCTGCTGATACAGCATGACGGCTCACAGAGATAAATCTCTCATTTACTTTGCCTTTTCTCTTCATTTCTGGCATGAAGAATAGTGTAAATAATCCCATCACGTGAGGGCGGAGTGTTCAAGCATCCAACAGGCTCTCAGCCTAATTGAAAGTGACTCCAGAAAGACACGGATTAGTATTGGTGGATTTGCACGCCGGAGTTTTCTCCTGTCAACACTCTTCTGTTCTGTTTTGGCCTCTGTCTGTCATCAAGGTTATGATGGAAAACCCTTCTCAAACGTCTGTGTCGCGCAAGTTAGTAAAAAACGGGATGATACAAACGGATCTGATCAAAGAGGCCGAAAGACGGAGTCATTTCTGAAAAGACGGACTTTGACCGACTTTTTCCTTTGATTTGCACCAGCAGTTGGACCTGAACTGAGCAGAAATGAATGAAAATAAATGGTTTCCCAGAAGGCGGATATGCTGGGTTATTATGCAGGACATGTTTGTAAAAGGTTCAAGGGAACAGGATTTACCATCATCCCTCTGGTGGGCGATGTTCGCTGTTTAATTCCTTTTGTTGGGTGAAAGAACCTTGCCGTGGGGCAGCCGGCCCAGCTCTGCGCCTGTAAACACACAAATTGGGTTTTGCAAATATAATTCAGCAAATTGATAATCTGCTGCAGCGTAACGAGGCTGTTGGGGGAATGTCCTCCCCCCTGGACCGGTCCTGAACTGGGACGATATCAGTTTCACCCGCGGCCCCTCTTTATCGTTCCTCCACAGACCCCCCCCGTCCCTCCCCCACCTCCTTCATGTCTCCGGCTGCAGGTAACAGAACCCAGGCGGACACGTCTGTCAGTCTAAAGGTTTCCCCACGCCGCTGGGAGGAACTCTTCCAGTCTCCAACCACAGAAGGTGCCTTTGCACCACCGAAAGAAAATATCAGAGGTGTCAGGGCGGAGATGTTTGAACTCCACCTGCCTGGTTTCCCAACCTCTTCGCCTCAGAGGTGCGCGGGGGAGGCAGAATTAGCAGATGAGAATGTAAATGCGTGACGGTGAACTACAGATGACCTCACAATCCGCCTCTCCTGTCACTGCAACCCAGAAATCCAGCTCGTGCTTTTGTCTGCAGTTTCCAAGGAAACCGGGGGGCACGAAAGATGATGTTCAGAGTAGAATGTGACATGATGAGGTGGTGAAACAACAAAAGGAGGAGGAGGAGGAGGAGGAGGAGGAGGGAGATTTACAAAGACCATACCTGTCAGACAAATGTCCAAAAATGAAACCTAAACTGAGTTTTTCCTCCATCTTCCGCCTCGGAAGGCAGTCCGAGAGAGAAGAACTGACTCAGAATCAAGAAGGTGTGATGTCCTTCCTCACCCGGCCTCCCGATTTAAATATAACAATCAAGCCCAAACAAACTTTAATCAAACTCCTGCAGAATTAGATCTGTTCTCCCGTGGGGCCGAGTTCAGCAGCGACCGAAGGGCCAAGAGGAGGACGGACCCCTGAGGAGGCTTCAGTGCTTTTAGCTGCACTAATGAGGCCCAGATGGAGGCGCTGCATTCATGATGCTTAAACAGACCGAAGAAAAGCTCCAAAAAGTGTGTTTAGCTTGGAGTTTTAACTGACCTCTCTGCTTTTCTGAGCAGAAGAGCTGCTTCGGGTATAAAATCCATACGTACGATTAATTACAGATGATGAACTACACGACGATTCATGCGTGTAGATGACTCGTGCGGTTCTTTGTTCAAATTCGTGAGGCCGCTGTCTGGGCGAGTGGTAACACGCGTGTGGGAGACGCACAAGGCAGTTGAAGGAGAGGGAAGGAGTGAGGCTGGGGAGTGGGAGAGGATGAACATGGCTGCCTGGGGGAGGGGGTGGGGGAGGGGGCTGATCTGACATGTATGAACAATCGGATTAAAGAAGAGTGTTACATCACAGCCTGATCATGGTGGAAGCATTTGTAAAAGGAAGGTGAGGGAGAAGAGGCCACACACACACACACACACACACACACACACACACACACACACACACACACGAGAGGAAGAGTCCAGACACAAACGCTGGTTGCTTTAATTAAGAAGTCTGTAAGAATCAAAAGTCATCTTTCCTCCAGATCTTTTCACACTGATTGTTACTGTAGGCAGGCAGCAAGGTAGGCTGTCAACCCCCCCACCCGCTCCACCCCTCCATCACCCCCCACCCCACCCCGCAGACGGAGCGCAAGGAAAAAAAAACAACCCAAAAGCTCCGCTCCATAAATTCCATTTGTGCGCATTAAAGATGGCGCTGTGACAGTCAGCACCTCGGACAGCTCCGCTCGTTTGCCCTCACTGTTTCTGATCAGAAATGAGGATTATTTCTAATCCGTGAGAATATTTGGCCGCCCGCCGTTCAGCTCCGTTCCTCACGTGATGCTGCTGCGTCAAGGTGGCGCTCGGGGGTGATTCAGTTCTGGGTCCGCTTGAAGCCGGAATCCGCCTCCAGGACCGGGTCCCCGTCCCTCGGCCCCGCTGCTGACTTCAGCCGGAGGAGGAGCGCGTCTCCTCTGACTCATCCCCGGGCAGAGGCGCGATGGAGGGGCGCGCTGGCGGACATCAGCTCGGACGCGTCCAGATCGGGGAACCAGAGATGGAGCCGCGGACGGAGACCGTGGTTTAGCCCTCCGAAGCCCCGCGCTCCTGTCCGACCGTCAAGATGCTGGCGCTGGTGCTGCTGGCCATGTCCTCGCTCGCCATCAGCTCTGGTTTTGCCCTCAACTCGCATTTCAGCTCAGGTGAGGCGAGATTCCGCTGCAAACTAACGCACGCTGCGCCTTTCTTTCGCGCCTTTTTGACATCTTTTCGATGTCATCTTTGCTGCATGTCAGCACAATTTCTGTAAATTGTCATAAACATAGTATTTAGAACTGATACAGGCCTATTTTGTGTGTGTGTGCGTGCGTGTGCGTGTCTCTATTGCTGCATGTCTGAACCGAGATTTTAGACGAGCGATATTTTGATAACAAAGCGCTTTTTTGGGGTGGTTTACAGGGCTGGTCCGTAGGTGACAGTGAGCTGCGGGAGGGAGAGTCCTGCTCTAATTGAAACAGAAGCGGTGTGGCTGCAGTTATCCAATTAGCGCTGCAAAGGATTATGGGAGGTGATGCATGAGGCAGTTTGCCCGGTCGCCTTTTCAAACCATCTGAATTCATCTGAGCCAGCAACGCAACATGTTTTTAAACCATTAGCACTGTTTTGCAGCACAAGCTTGTCGTTCAGGTGGTTGCTATGGCAACTCAACGGCGCAGCAGGCTTTTTTTTTTTGTCCTAAAGTGAAAATGGATTTACTCCTACAGGGCGCGTTTTACTGGCTCTGTTGGGTTCAGGCTGCAGGTAAAAAAAAAAAAAAACCCACTTACCCTTCAGATATACCCACATTCATATTGCCTTCTTGTCTTTCTCTCTCCACCTCTCTCTCTCTCGTACACACACATACATGTTCTCCCTTTCCTTGGAAGCGCCGTCTTATTTTGTATAATTTTTCAAACCCTTTTATGATGAGAAAAAAGATGCTTGAAGCTTGTTTGGTTGTTCAAACGCCTGTAAGGTGACATATTGAGGTTTTTAGGGGCAAAGTCCTCAAAATCACAACTAAGACACTGAAAAATGACCAATAAACTGATAAAAACATGAAGATATTTAAATATAAAAGGCCAAGAAAACACCTTGACAGTGAGGTGGCTTTGTTCCACACAGGGTGTCTTCATAAGATCTTCCTCTTGTGGTGTCAATGATGAAAACTGGTGGCTGTCGGTTTAGGCAACAGTTTGGAGGGAGGGATTTGACCGGCCGGGAGGCCATTTCCCGGACTCCCCTTCATCAATTCCACATCTCTCAGTGGACTTCTGAGATGCAAAATGGATGGACAGAGGTGCTGGGGAGGTGTAATCAGAGGGTCGCTGAGCTTCAGGATGAACAAAACAAAAACAAAAGACTTGACTAACAGAGAGAGGACCAAAAGGCAGCAAGTATTGGCTGAACGTTCCTCCGCGCTCCAGCTGAGCGGCAGTGATAAAAGAATGACAGAACATCCCACTGCTGAGGACGTCAAGAGAAGAGTCCTGTAAAATTCTTTTTAATTATAAGTGAGTAAAGAACCATAAACATGATGGGTGATGCGGAACGGTGGCTGGGTTGGTTGTATCGGGTGAGGCTTCTGCCTCAGAGCTGACCTGTTCCAAAGCTTCCGTCTGTGCATGAGGCACATTTCGGTTCTCACTTTCACTTTCGATATGACTCAATTTGCCCCTTTTTTGCCAAAAGCTTTTGAAAACCAGGTTCTTTGGCACTAAAGATGGTGCAAACCTGGTTTCCTTCCTTCACCATCAACCTATCCTGCTAATTTAGGCTGTGATTTTCATCCGTTTCTGTTCCTATAATCAGGATTGCGCTAAGAAAATGACTCCAGGCTCGTCTCACCCTCTCAGATGGACCTTTGGATGACAAATCAATCAGTTCTGGAGTGCAGCTCTTCAGTGGGGCTCCCACTCATCATCTCCAGTCTGTGCGAGCAGCGAAGATCGCTCACCCAAGGACACTAGTCAACACAGTCCTGCACTGACTGACCGATCAATACCGCCTTCCTAATTAGTTTCCATCTTGAAACCTACTTTGGTTTGGTCAAATCTAACACAGCACGCACAGTTTCCCCTCTCCTTGTTTCAGTTTTTCTTTTACCCTTTTTTTTAATCTCTCCGTCTCATATTTTCTATAAACTGCCACTGAGTGCACTCCAGTCCAGCTGTATCACAGCAGGCTGTTAAGCCTGTGATTTACAGAGATTCCTCGTTTGGCCGTGCACGCCTGGCTGGGAAATGATGGGATTGGCTCAGCCTCCTGAAGAGGTAGTGGTGGTGGTGGTGTTGGTGGTGGTGGGGTGGGGGGTCTGTACAAGCTAAAGAGCTGCTCCAAATCTCTGCTTTTCCTCCATAAATCAGACTACTTTCTAGGATTGACTTTGTTCCGTTGCAGGTGCGGGAACGCAAATAAAAGCCTCTGTGGTGCTTTGACCTCGAGACGGAATCAATGGCTTGTTTTGTTGAGTGGGGAAACGACTAGGTAACATGAGCCGCAGTCTCAAACCATTACCATGCTCTTCTTGTTTGGCTCGGACGTGCATGATCAGCTGACAGAAGCACAGAATGTCAGTCCACGTTTCTGCCTGGACAGTTTGATTCAGCAATTCAGTCAGTTGCTTATTTACCTTTTACAAGCAAAACTGTTTCTAGGTGCTTTACAGAAGCAGAAACCCAGAGCCTGAACCCCCAGGTAAGCACAGTAGCAAGGGAAATTCCCTGTAGCAGGAAGAAACCTTGAGCAGAACCAGGCTTACGAGGAACCAACTGGCTGAAAATCAAAGAAGGAGAAGAAAAGGGAGACA
>CAAE01014091.1:0-24223 GCA_000180735.1 Tetraodon nigroviridis | reverse complement strand
TGGCTCATTTTCTTCCTGATTTTTTCCGCAGCCCTGATGAAGACTCCTGCCAGAAGTTCATCCCCTTCATCGGGGTAAGGCGCTCCTCTCGCTGCAGCTCCGGCGCCACTCTGAGCACTAACGCACGCCTGTCGTCTGTCCACAGGTGGTGAAAGTCGGCATCGTGGAGCAAGCGTCCACCGCGTCAGGCAAGCCAGTCAAATTAGCGTGGCGCTAACCTGACGCGTTAGCGCTAGCTCGCGCATTCTGAGAAAAAATGTCGGCTTTCTTCCCTCAGGCGACTCGGACGATGCGGCGCCGCTCAGCGCCTCGCTGCTATCCTCCACGCCTCCTCAGGTCTCACCCGCGCTCAAAGAGGCGTCGCCCACGCCGCCCCCCTCGCCCTCCATCAACAGCAGCTTCTGCGCGTACAGGTAAGTATCGCCGCGTCTCACCTGGGCACTGCTGGCTCCGTTTGTCCGTCACACCAGCTCTGTCCTCCCTCAGCAGTCCTGCGGGTCAGTCGGAGCTGATGGGTCTCCAGGTGGACTACTGGGCGGCTCCAACCGAGAGGAAGAAGGAGGTGGAGAAGCGCGACTTCTCCTCCAAAAACACCCTGAAGTGCAATTTCCGCTCGCTGCAGGTCAGCCGGCTGCCACTGGGGGGCGCTGAGCCCAGCAGCCAGCCCAGCATGTCCATGACGGTGGTGACCAAGGAGAAGAACAAGAAGGGTAAACCGCCGCGGCGTTCACCTCGGCCTGCCAGGGCTTTAACCATTGCGGATTTGACAGGTTTTGCGACTTTGCTCCCATCTTCTCCTCCTCCTCCTCCTCCGTCCTCCAGTCATGTTCCTGCCCAAAAAGAGCAAAGACAAGGAGGTGGAGTCCAAGAGCCAGGTGATCGAGGGCATCAGCCGGCTCATCTGCACCGCCAAGCAACAGCAGACCATGCTGAGGGGTACGCTGCCGCCTCCTCCCAAAGGTGAGGGGTCCCCAGGACGGTTTTGATGGTGTTTCCGCTCCGCAGTGACCATCGACGGCGTCGAGTGGAACGACGTCAAGTTCTTCCAGCTGGCGGCGCAGTGGTCGTCCCACGTCAAGCACTTCCCCATCGGGATCTTCGGACATACCAAAGGTCCCTATTAGTGGAGGAACCCCGGCGACGGCGCCCCCCCCCAGCCTCTAGTGTTTAACCCTGTCTCGGCACACTTGTCTCCTCTCTGCTTTCAGCGGTTATTTAAACTGTCGTGTGTTTCTCTTTCTGTTTTCTATTTATGTGAAACCTGTACCTGATACCTGTGTTCAGCTTTTTAAAAGAACCCCGCTCAAGTTTTTTAAACTTTTAGAGAACAGGAAGTCTAAACGACCTTAACAGGCGTACGAGCGCCCGGATTTGAGCCTCGACTCTGTTTTTTTATTCTAAACTGGGTGATGCACAATTTATCTAATCAGACCCTGTTCAGATCACACTAAAGCACCTGCCTTTGAGAAGAAAACTGTGCACAGGTGACCAGAAGCCATCATGACATCAGACGCGGCTCCCGGCAGTGTCCTTCACCCCTTGACCTCTGACCTTTTGCAGTTTAAGGTCAGTAAGATTTAGATGTGCAATTAGCGAGAGGTCAAAAACAGCACATGAACACTATGAAAGCAGGATTACATTTACTAAAAATACACTTTGGGGAATGTAATATATATTATGTATTACGTATATATAATATATATTGTTTCTGTGCTGAACGTCTTCTGAGACTGTTTATCCTTTTAAAGTCTGATGTATGTCACCTAGCTTAGCACAAATGATGGAAACAGCCGGACAAGAGAAACAAAATTCACTTTAATTCTGCTTTTTGAACAATATTTTTTTTGCTGTTGCTCAGTTTACAAAAAAATGGTCAACTCACAAATCAAAACCATAATTTCTAATAATTAGCCTTTCTAATTATTAACTGGTTTTAGCTAATGAAAGGATAAAGCATCATACCAAGACTCTTATTTTTGCAAACGATTGCCCTAATTTACGTCTTTTAAAACTTTGTGTTTGTTATTGAAAATTTAGGTCAATTAAACAATTTATTCCTTATTTGTACCAGCTAGGTTAACTGTTTCCGTGTTCCTTGGTGCTAAGCTATGCTAATTAGCTGCTAGCTGTAGCGCAGTAGCCGCCACGTTAGTCAGTGTAAAAACATTCACCTGCTCCTATGTGTGCAACATGAAAAAATGCTTTTTGCTCCGCTGTGTCAGGTAATTAGATAATTAATATAATTTAGTATTTATTTTATGGAAATACACCACGAACGCTTGCACTCCACTGAGGCACTCCGTTTTTAGCTTCAGCTAATGTTTTTTTGCAGCTGGAAATCAGCTGACTCGTTACCTGTGCGGTATTATAGAATGTTTTCTTACGTAGAGGCGAATGTACTAAAGGTACTTTAATGTAAAGCACTTTTAAAAGGTTGTCGCTTTTAGTGTTGCAGACGGATTCTGCGGGTCTGTGGTTTACAGCGGCACATGGACGAACGGGAAGGCGGCGCTCCGTTCGGGCACGACAACGGCACAAGAATCGGTGTCCATTAAAAAAATATATATACTTTTTATGCAAATTGAACCAAGCAGTTGCAGTTTTTTCTGTGCTGCGGGACCCATTTGGCTGTTTGTTTAAAGTTTAGCAACAGGTTCCTGAAGCTAATCTAACGCGTTTGTGGCGTCGACACTTCACGTCTGTCGGATTATGCGGAATCTTCAGTTGACCGTTACACTAAAGTATTTCGTTATTAAAACCTAATGACAGTTTTTATGTAAATTCTCATGATAAGTGCCTAGATTGCTTGAAAAGATTTAGTCACTGGCCAACACGGTGGTAAATGAGGTTTTAAAAGAAAACAAAAACTGAGAAAAGTGAGAATTGAAAGGTGGAAAAGTTAGAAGAATGCCGATTGCCTGATTTGGTTGAGCTTGCATTAGCTTCTTTGTGCTGACCTTTTTTTTTTTATTTTTGTTTTCATGTTGTCTCAGAGAAAGGCTTGTTGAAGCAGGATGTTCCCTAAAGACTTCCACTGTAATAATAATTAAAAAACTACACACACTAAAACCGACTTTGGTTTGATGAGCGATCGATGCTACGACGCAAGTCAGTCAGTGAAGGCAACACGATGCAAAAAAGGTCATTACTTAAAATGTTAGTTTTTGTAATAAATACGGTGCTTTTAAAGTGGATAAATGACCATCCTCGCTGTCCCAGCATACCCAGTAGGTATAATATTTAATTTTCACTCGGTAACGAAATACAAAGTCTAACCTAACGCAATTTGTAATTTAGAATGCTAAATTAATTGAACTAAAGTGTTGTGATATTTGTTTATTCCACTGCCAAAAGAAACCGTTTTTCCCTTGGACGTAGTCTGGTGCGTTACTCGCATTTGTGCGGAGTAAAAATACTTTTACTCGAGTACTCCCTCTGTCACTGGTGGGTCAGGAGGTCCCGGCCGGCGATGCTGCGTGACAGGCGGGGGGAGGGAGCGCGATCCTCCGCCGGAGCAGGAAGCCGCTGCTGGGACTAGCGACCAGGCGGAGGACGGACACAACAACAGCGTCGACGTCCGCCGGGGGGGGGGGGGGTTCAGCAGCATGTAGACCCCGACGAGCCGGCGCAGCGTTTACCGAGACTCAAGAGCAAATGTGGAGGGAGCTGCGGTGAAAAACGACGGCGGGGCGGCCTTTTTTGTTTGTTTCTGAACGCCGGAGAAATAAATTAAAAAAACAACAACATGAATGGCTGCGGTATGCGCTCCTCGGTGGGCTTTCTGTCCCGCAGAGAGCTCACTGGGGAGCCGTTCATCAAGGAGGAATTCCAGCGGCGAAGGCTGGCGGGCTGCACCAGCCTGTACAAGAAAGACATGCTCGGACACTTCGGCTGCGTCAACGCCATTGAGTTCTCCAACAACGGCGGCGAATGGCTGGTGTCGGGTGAGTTGACAAACCCTGCCGCTCCGGGGTGAGACCGTGTTAGCACGCTAAGGCTAACTAGCCTGGCAGCCGGTCTAGTTAGCCGGCCGGGCTAGCCCAGGATCAACTAGCCTATCCTAGCCTAGCCTAGCATCGCTCGCTAGCCAGCGGGCTAACGTCAAACCCAACAAGGAGCAGCGCAGAACATTAGTCCCGCCTCAGTCGCCGTGTCAGCCCATAAATTCTTCACTTTTACCGCTGAATGGTACTTTTAAATAAACCTTTGACGATGTAAATGCGACTACATATTGAAATCGCGGTATTTATGCTCCGAACGGGCTGAAAAGCCATCATCTGGCCTAGCGTGACAGCCCTGTTCCCCCATGTTTGAGCTGCTGAGAATGGTAACTTTGCAGTTATTGACCTGAAGTTAACTTTATAAACTACTAAAATCCACAAAAAAAAGTACAGCCACCCTCGAGTTTGGCACGTTAGTTCTGCCAGTCGAGTGAATAAAAGTCACTAAAGTCAATTAGACTTGCATTTACTAATTTATTGCCAAAGTCGTCACTGTTTTGGACATAAAGTGCAGCTTTTTCCAACCACCTGCTGGGGATTTTGGATTCGTTGGGCCTTAAGTGTAAACATCTTGAAATGATTCAGTTAGAAGGACATTTGTGTTGTTGATTAGCATTTTCAGGAATCCACTGCTAAAGTCTGATGTTGATGTCTCAGCCTGAACGCGTGCGAGATGATCGGTGCACGTCTGTCACGCCTGTCGTGTCTTCAGGGGGAGACGACCGCCGCGTGCTCCTGTGGCACATGGAGAAAGCCATCCACGGCCGCTCCAAGCCCGTGAAGCTGAAGGGGGAACACCGCTCCAACATCTTCTGCCTGGCCTTCGACAGCAGCAACGCCAAGGTCTTCTCCGGCGGTGAGTCCAGGCGCACGGAAACGCGCACGGGAACAAACCCACCCGCCGAGACTGACGTGCGCGTGCCTCCTTTTTCAGGGAACGACGAGCAGGTGATCCTTCACGATGTGGAGAGGTGGGTGGAGCAGGGCGAGGGTCGGGGGCTGGTCCCCTCAGCTAACGCTGACGCCTGGCTTCTGCTTTCACGAGCAGAGGAGAAACCCTGAACGTCTTCCTGCACATCGACGCCGTCTACAGTTTGTCCGTGAATCCGGTCAACGACAACGTCTTCGCCAGCTCTTCGGATGACGGACGCGTCCTCATCTGGGACACCCGCGGACCCCCCAACGCAGGTGAGGGACGCCTTCTTTGTTTTTTTAGCCTCCCCTGGCCGTGGTGTAACAGTCAGACTGGACGTGACCCCCCGCAGAGCCCTTCTGTCTGGCCATCTACCCCTCCGCCTTCCACAGCGTGATGTTCAACCCCGTGGAGCCGCGACTGATCGCCACCGCCAACTCCAAGGAGGGCGTGGGACTGTGGGACATCCGCAAACCCCGCAGGTCAGACCGGCACAGACCGTTAGGACCGTCGGCCATTTTCCACGTATTTCCGTCAGCAGAACGCCTCCTGACTGGTTCGGCGGGTGTCGGTGCCGCTCCGGGCCAGCAGGCGGCGCCAGCGTCCAGCTCCTGGCCGCTTTTGTGCCGACGGCGTCCCACTTGTGCGGTTCCTTCTGAACGTTTCCGCGTCCTCTGCCTTCCTCCCAGCTCCCTGCTGCGTTACGGAGGCAGCATGTCCCTGCAGAGCGCCATGAGCGTCCGCTTCAACAGCGCCCGGACCCACCTGCATCTCGCTGCTTCGCCGCCTGCTGGGCGTAAACGGAGTGGTGCAGTCCTGGTTGCCTGGAGAAAAGGACACAGCTGTCAGCAGCAACGTGGGCGGGCTGGACCATGAGGTGGTGCTTCACCAACAGAGACTCAGCACCAGCAGGTTCTCTGCAGGCCGGAGGGGGCCCAGACCAGGTTTGAGGGGACGGCGGCTCCCCCGCCCGCCGGTGAAAACCAAAACAGTAGTAAACGGAACCAGACGGCGGCGTGTCGGTTCCGTGTCTTCTCTAAGTGGAACCATGTGTGAGCGCAGTCTCGGCCCGGGCCGCGATAAGATCTGGTCCCAGGCTCCGGAGCCCCAGAGTCGCCCCTCCTCCCCATCCCCCCTCGTCCTGGTTTTCAACCATCTGCCCTCCTCCCTCCGCAGTACATCCTGTCTGGGTCGGACGACTTCAACCTCTACATGTGGAAAATCCCCAAAGACCCGGAAGCAGGTGAGCGCCGGTCCCCCCACGGTCCCCCCATGTCCCCATGCCTTCTGACACTACATTTTAGCTCTGGTGTTGTCGTGACCCCAGGGGGCCCCGGGCGCGTGGTCAACGGCGCCTTCATGGTGCTGAAGGGTCATCGCTCCATCGTGAACCAGGTCCGCTTCAACCCCCACAGCTACATGATCTGCTCCTCGGGCGTGGAGAAGGTCATCAAGGTCAGTGGGCGTCCAGATGTTTGTGCAGCAGACGCTGGGACTGGGCCGGGTGTGGGGGGACTCAGCGTGTCCTGGTGTGTCTCCGGCAGCTGTGGAGCCCCTACCGGCAGCCGGGCAGCCTGGGCGACCTGGAGGGCCTGGTGGAGGAGAAGTCGCGGAGCCTGTACACCCACGAGGAGTACATCAGCCTGGTGCTGAACAGCGGCAGCGGCCTGTCGCACGACTACGTCAGCCAGTCCGTCCAGGAGGACCCGCGCATGATGGCCTTCTTCGACTCGCTGGTGCGGCGGGAGATCGAGGGCTGGAGCTCCGACTCGGACAGCGACCTGAGCGAGGCCATCATGCAGCTGCACGCCCGAGGGCGCCGCGCCGCCCGGGGGGGGGCGGCTCCCGCCGCCGCCACACCGGGGTCCGCCCAGCAAAGCGACTCGGACGACTCCTCGTCCTCGTCTCTGGCCGGAGCCGACGTCTCTGCGGGGGAGGAGGGGGCGGAGCCGAGGAGGCAGGGCCGGCGTCGGAGGCGCGGCTCGGGTTTCCTGGACAACGAGGACTCGGACTCCAGTGAGTTCTGGCTGGACCCCATGCCCCGGCCCCGCTCGCCCAGCCCCAGCAGCTCGCCCTCGCTGCCGGCGGCGCCGTCCAGCTCCTCCAGCTCCACCTCCAGCTCCAGCAGCGACGACGAGGAGCGCCGCAGCCAAGTCAGGCGGCGCAACGTGATGAGGCGCCGCTGCATCCACGTGCTGTCCAGGGCCGGCGAGCGACCCGAGTCGGTCCAGGCGCTGTTCTCGGCGGCGGACTCCTGCAGCTACCCGTCCATATCGGTGGACGACGTGTCCACGTCGTCCTCGGACGAGGAGCGAGACTCTCTCCAGATCAAACCCGGCGGAGGCGAGGACGAGGCGCGTCTCAGCCCGTCCCAGTTTGTGTGTCTGAGCCCAGAAATGTCCCCCGAGAGGCCGCAGAAGCGGGACGAGGGGGGCGGGACCGAACGGGACAAGGCCGCGGAGAAGGCCCCCGGTCGGGGACGGCTCGGACGGCGGCGAGGCGCGCAGCAGCTCGGCGTCCCCGCAGAGCCACGCCCAGACCCGGCGCGGCCGCGGGGCCAACGGGCAGCACCGGACTGAGGGCGGGAACCTGTCCGCCTCCTCCGACGCCGAGGGGGAGGCGGCCGTCCCGCTGGGGGACGCCAGGCCGCAGAGGGACAAAGGCCTGGCTCAGAAACGGACTCGCGTGGCCTCGGAGGAGGAGGAGCCCAACTCAGAGAAGAAGCTGAAATCGTAACCTGTCCTCCCGGAGCCTCTGACCTTTGACCCTTGGGGAGGTCGGGTTTTCACCGCTTTTGCTTGTTTCAACAAGTTGGGAGAGGAAAACTGTCGCTGAAGCCTCGTTGGGACACAGTCGGACGCTCGGTGACACCAAACATCTCCGCGTTAGCTAACCGCCGTTGGTAGCGTTTGCGTTCGGAGACAAGTGCAGTTGGTTGTTTTCCCATAAAGCTCCACAGGACCCCCACAACCATCAACACAACCATCAACACAACCATCAACACAACCATCAACACAACCGTCAACACAACCATCAACACAACCATCAACACAACCGTCAACACAACCGTCAACACAACCATCAACAACAGCAACCGTCAACACCAAAAAAAACAACACAAAATGACACCACCACCACCACCAAGGGGTCTGATGGGGGACCAACAAACGCTTTTCAGCCTCTTCTTTTCCGCAGCGTCGCTCCGACGGGGGCTCCTCTTTCGTCCAGCCTCTCCCGAGGGACCGACCGCAGGTCCGCAGGCGCCGCGCTTGTTTCCAGACTCCGTCGGTACCGGTAAAACCCAGTGTGTTTTGTTTTTTTTTTCGGTTATGTGCGATTAAAGAGTCAGTTGTTCTCCAGTTCTTCCTCCTCTATCTCTCTTTTCATTTTAAGGGGGAGCGAGTGAGAGACGGGTTTTCCCGCTCCTGGTTCTGAAGCGACGGTACAAGGCCGGGCCGGGGCGTCCCGTTTTTCAGTCGTTTGTTGTAACATTTCCGATCCTTGAAGGTCTCTGTGTGGCCGACACTTATCTGCAGGAAGTGCAGGTCGCTCCTTCGGACCGCCCCGCTTCCCCCCAGACGCTTAAAAGCACCAGGATTCCACGTTTGTTTGGAATTTGCTCCCGGGCCAGCCGGGCTGCAGATGGGGCCGCTCGATCCGAGTGGGGGAGGGGAGGGGTTCATTCATTACGCCCAGATTGTCCCGATGTAAATAAGAAGGTTCTGTTAGGAAGCCGTGCCGTTTTTGAACACATCGGATATTCCGAGTGTGCTGGAGGTCCGCCTGGAGTCTCGCCCCAGGTTCTGTCCACACCTACTGGTCCCAGTGGGCTCCTTCTGCTCCCAGATGGTGGTTTTTGGCTCCAGCGTCTGGGTCTGCAAACCCAAACAAGTGTAAAACCCAGGCCGTCAATCCCGTACATGGTGCCGCCGCTCAGGAATTCCCCTCCCAACGTGACTGGAATTCTTTGGGAATGTGCCAGAGCAAAGACGGAGCCCAACGCGTGCGTGGGCCCGGCCATTCTGCTGAGCGGCAGCAGCGCTGACGTCCAGTGCCGGCTCGGCCTGGCTCCGGAGCGTGCCGTGGCTGGAATTAGACACGCTCCGGCGCGCCGTCATAAAGCGCTAGCTGATCGCGTTAAATGAGCTTTGGGGTGCAGCGTGGTCGGGATGCGGACCGTCGGGCGGATCCCTGGGGAGGCTTCTGCCACTCTGCCTGTTTTCCTGCAGGTCCGGTGGTCTGAAACGGAGCCTCTGCCATCCTGACCGAGGAGCCCGGGAGCCACGGCGACCAGGCAGCCAGTTGGCAGCCTGCTCCTGCTCTGTGACATCACATTCCCAAACATTTACCCTTGGAAGTTTGTCCTTATATGGAAGCGTGTTCCACTTTCTCCTGACTGACGGGGCTATCCTGTGTCAGCATCTTTGCTGCTCTGATATGTGTGTGTGTGTGTGTGTGTGTGTGTGTGTGTGTGTGAGAGAGAGATAGGGGAGAAGAATGGGAGTTGCTTTACCTTACAAGGCTGACGGATCTGACCTTTTGCCTCACTCGCTCAAAGCGGCTGCGCTCGACTCACCTTTCTTTGCTGATTGACTTAAGTTTGCTTGTTTACCGTCGCTAAAGTTCACTATTTACTGACGGGAAAGATCCTTTACTGGAGACTCAAAATATCAAACAAAACTATGGTAAAAAAAAACACCTCGTAAAACACATCCAACACCAGATTATAAGATTCTGGCATCAGTGCTGACGCTTAGGTGAGTTTGCCAGAGTTAATTATGGGTAAAATTAATAATTATAAATAAAACCAGATTGTGTTAGGTGGATTTAAAGAGTAACCGAAGGATAAAAGATATAAGCAATATTTAAAATGTGTAACGTCTCTGGAAGAATTTCTATAATGTCAGACAAACAGTGCTAAATAAGTCAAATGTGCATTAAGTGTCATATTTGCGGGAAAAATAGATAAAGTCCATAAAACAGGAACCTCAAAAATGTCCCCCAGCATTTTTCAACAAAAAATTAACTCTTTACTCTAAAGAGGTTCTTTTTAAAGTTCAAAAAAGTAACGCGTTACATCCTTTTTATTAGATTACATCCTCGAGGATCCTCACAGTCAAGCTGTCGTCGAATTGGATCAACCTAGTCAAGCCTCCACAGACAGCGACGCCCACCAATCAGCGTCGAGAAGGCGGGTCATGTGTGCCCGGGCACGTCCAATCAGATTCCAGCGTGGCTCATCGATTTAATTTGTCTGAAGCAAAGTTTTAACGCGTTGCTCCTCGACCGTTGTACCTGCCTGCCGCTGTGTCCTCCCGCCGAGTGGAAAAAAGTAGAGCAGCCAGACAGAGATAGATAGAGAAAGAGAGGGAGAGAGGAAGAGAGAGGGAGAGAGAAAGAGGGGAGGAGGAGGAAGCCGGGGGTGGACCGTTAATTTCATCCACACACCGTCCTGAATGCGTGGCGGAAAGTAGACGGAGCCTGGCCGTGAACCATCACCGAGCACCGGGGGAGCGTCTGGACCCAGCAACCTTCACCGATAAACGCCTCCAACATGGAACAGTATGACGGGGACGGTGATTACATGCAGCAGGAGGACGACTGGGACCGGGATCTGCTGCTGGACCCCGCCTGGGAGAAGCAGCAGCGAAAGGTGAGTCCGACGCGCCTCCACCTCCGGAGCCAAGGTGCGGAAGTGGCTCCGCGGCGAGCGGCGGCGGCGAGCCGCGGCTCCGGTTACCGCGGCCGCTGAGCGGGGGGATCGGTCGGCTCGGTCGGCTCTTCGGCCGCCGGCTGCTCGCCGACGCCGGGGATGATTAGCACCGATAACACCTGCGCCTTTCCCAGCTCCACCCTTCAAACTTTTCTCGCCGTCGGAGCTCATCCCGTGGTGCGTTCAGGGACGGTTCGAAGCGCCCCGGGCCCACCCTCCATCTCTGCAGCACGGCTGGGAAAGTAGAAATAATACCGTGTGTGTGTGTGTGTGTGTGTGTGTGTGTGTGTGTTTGCGCGCGCGCGCGTGTCGGTAAGGCGGTTAAGAAATTGAGCACCTTTGCAGTGCAACAGATGTCAGCCACGCGCTCGAGCGCGTCTGGTGTGAGGGACCATCATCCTGTCATCTGCTGCGGGAGGAGACGTGGATTAGTTCACGTGTGTGTGTGTGTGTGTGTGTGTGTGTGTGTGTGTGTGTGTGTGTGGTTGGTGGGGACGCGGAGTTCGAGCCGTCCTAACTGGGAATGACGCAGACTCGTAGCGGTGGCTCCTCTTCATCCATCCTGCATCCATCCAGGCAGAGCGCGAGCCTCTGGGTGGCTCGGTCTCTCCTCCTCTCTCCTCTCTCCTCTTCTCCTCTTCTCCTCTGCTCCTCTGCTCTCCTCTCCTCTGACTGGAAAAGGGGAAGAGAAGTCGGTGTGGAATCTGAGGCTGCGGTTTGGGCTGGGCCAGCCTGGGAGCGAGTCTGCCCAAAAATGGTAATAATCGGCCCCTCTCGCTGCCTGTCGGAAAACTTTCCCCCCCAAGTTTCTCTGCTCGGCGGCTGCTGGTTTCCTGGATTAGGTCATCCACGGAGCTGCTACCAGGCGGTCACAGGAGGGCGGATGTCAGGTGGACCACCACCTGGGGGGGGGGGGGGGGGGCACGTGGGGCCCTCACACCAGGAGCCTCCTTTGGTGCCCAAAAGTTCCCTAAAGTTGTACTTTACACATGGCTGCAACTAGCCAGCCGCTAATGCTAATGCTGCTTGAGTAAAGTGCCCCAAGAGCTGCTGCTCCAGAGGCCCTGTCAGGGGTCAAAGGTGACTCCGGACGACCCCCCGACGTCCAGAATCGGCTCTGCGGTTTTAGAATCTCCGTTCCGGGCGTCTGTTGGCCTTCATGCGCTCCAGAACCGGCGTCTGGAACTTCCAAACTGAAGTAAAAGGAAAAAACAACCAAAAAAACGCGCTTTATTTACCCGCCGCAGTTCAAACAGCAGCAAACCGGCTGCGGCTGGTTTCTACGGCTGCTTGTTTGCCCCCGACGGGGCAGATCGGGGGGGACCTGGAACCTGGCCGGTTCCGGTTCCGGATCCAAAACCAGGCCTCACTTGTTGCACAAGACAGACGCAGTGGATTTTTGCCTTTTGACTCTCTTTAGCAGCAGAGCGTCACACACACACACACACACACACACACACACGACACTCACAAATATTTCACAGGCTGCAGCAAGTGCCCAACCTGAGGCATGACGGCAGTGCTGGAATCTTCCTTATCTGCCTGGAATCTGAGTGTGTGTGTGTGCGTGTGTGTGTGTGTGTGCAGGCCCAGGTGTGTCAGAACCTGGTGCCAGATGTGATTGGAAGCAGCTCTGCATTTTTTTTCTTCTTCTTCTCCTCCAGATCTGATGTTCGACACCTTCATCTTCCTCTGTGGTGTTTTTAAAACCGGACGGTGACATCCAGGTGTGTGTGTGTGTGTGTGTGTGTGTGTGTGTGTGACGTATGCGTGCGCGTGGGGGGGTTAACAATACAGCACCTTGAACCCCCCCCAATCCCCGCCCCCCATCCTCCGCTCACACCCACATTCTCCTGGTCAGGTCAGAGCACATCTGCGTTAGCCGCCGCTACACCTCTTTTTTCTTCTTTTCTCCTTTTTCTCCTGTACCAAACCCCTCCGATCCCCCAGTCAGCCCCCCCACCCGACCAGAAGCCCTCTGAGCACCCCGGGGAGAGGCTCTCTGTCCTTTAGCGCTCCCCCGGTGAGCTGACTCAGCCGAGGCCGCCGGCTCGCGTGCGTGGAGCTGCGCCGTTGGCGGGATTACCTAATGGGATTTTTTTTTATTGCCAGCTTTGGCTCTTAGTGAAAGGCTTCCTGTCATCGGATTCCTGCGCCGCCGTGATGCAACCGAAGCCCGGCGTCACAAGTGGGTGACAAAGCGCCGGAATGTGGACGGAGGCTTTTTTCTGCTGAAATGTCCTTTCCTTTCATCCGGCGCGGGCGGCCGACGCTCCACGCCTGTTTTCCTGTTGTTTCACCTCTGATCGGCGGCCCGGGGCCTCCGCCGGACATCCAACCGGCGTCGTTGGTTGGTGTCGTGGTGGAGGATGCCGCTAGCAGGCAGCCCGTCGCTAATGGTTGCCGATAACGTAGCATTAGCATCTATTAGCGTGTTTTCCTAACCACCGTCTCAGCGGAGGTTCTAAAAGCCGGGAGGTTTTTCCGGTTCCTCCTCCTCCGAGACCCGCCGGTCGTGTTTGCCCCAGCGGAGGTTAGCAGGGGCAGTCTGGGCCTCCTCCTCCTGCTTCTCCACCTCCTCCTCCATGCTTCCTTCCACCCCTCCACCGGTGACATCGTCAGGTAGAAGCAGCAGCTGCGGCGTCTCATGCAAACGAGGGCGGCGCTAGGTAAACAGATCCGGCAGTAAAAGAGGGCGCGGCGTTCCCCCCGACGGCTGCAGGCGGTGGGTGGAGAACGGGGACGGGCGGAGGCCCCTTGACAGCACCGCCGTCAATAATTCACCTCCTTTCAGGGTTCCAGGAGCGATCAGGTGACCCCAGCTCCCTGCTGCTGCTCGGGCTGGAGCTCAGCACATTAGCCTAGCATCAGGAGATCTGGTTGCTAGGTAACCGGTGTAGATAGTGGAAGTAACCCTGCTGTAAACCAGATCACTATCGGCGCTTCCGCTTTCCAGCGTCCGTGTTAAACAAATCTGCCAACTGCTGGCTAGCTAGGCTAGCTGCTGCTACGCTATGCTCATAACAAACAAAGTCTCTCTTGAACAAACACATCTGCCGAAAATGACTTAAATAATCAGCCCATCGCACCAGCGGAGGGGAGGACGGCCGAGCTCTGCTCAGCTGTTTTAAAAAGGTTTTAAAACCCGTTTTTGAGCACAAAGGGAAGGTTTCTCTTCAAGTTAGCGCTAGCTGCTAGCTTCAGGACAGGTGGAATTTGCTGCCTCTGTAGTTACTCCTGTTTCTGCTCTTCTTTTGCTGCTGTCAGGGTTTGTGTGTGTGTGTGTGTGTGTGTGTGTGTGTGTGTGTGTGTGTGTGTGAGTGTGTGTGAAGGCTGGTCTATCCAGAGGCTTCCTAAATGGGGACAAGTATCGAACGTTTCAGTTCCAATCGGAGGCCGCTATGGATCGCTCATGCCTGCGGGGCCTGCTAGCTGGCCGCCGCCCTACTGACCCTCCTGGTAAACAACAGCAGCTCCTGCGGCGCCTCGGGGGCCGATCTGGTGACGGGTTTGTAACGGACACGTCCCCTGGGCGGCCCCGCCCTGGGGAACCTGACGCCGTGTCGCTGAAGCCTCAGCGCAGGCCAGACCGGCCAATTAGAGCGGAGCGCTAGCGCCGCGGCGGGGAGGTTCCCCCAGGAAACGGTGACCAGCGATTACGGTAGCGCTGCCAACGCTTTTGCTGAGCGCGTTGTTCACACATTCAGGTGTCCAGAATTAGCCGCCGCCGAGGGTTTGCTGAAGTGAAAATGGCGCCACTTCTGTTTTTCATGTGGAAGTGGCGATCGGGAAGCTAAGTCGTGTTTGCGGTTTCTGCTGATGCACAGCGGAGGGCGTGCCTAGCCTAGCCTAGCCTAGCCTAGCCTAGCCTGGCCTCCGGATCGCCTGAGCTGAACTGAAATTCCCGGTGTTTTCCGAGAAATGGCAGATCTGCGGCGAGCGCCCGGGTTGGTGGCGTGGCCGTGCGGATTTTTGGAAAGCGCTCTTTGTCTGAGCGAGGCGAGGCTCCTCCCAGTCAGGTGACTGTCAGCAGAGTAAAAGCGCTTTTCCGGCACAAAGCGGCGCCGGGGTCGGAGCGGGCTGGGGCGCGAGGACGCTTCGGAACGGTCTAGCAGCAGCCACACAGCGTCACCGTGGCAACCACACTGATCAGCTCGACAGCTAGCTTTGGCTAGGCTAATATGCCTAGCCAGTGGTCATAAATCTCCCTCTCCTAAAAGCGGCTCCTGGTCCGTTTTTGGGGCTCCAGATCCGCCCGGTACCCAGTTTGACAGCGGCAGGCGCTGCCATGGCGATGTGCCGCCACCCTCTTTGGCTGGGACGCGCACGTGACAGCGATCGGAAGCTAGCGGCGATCGGATGAGGAGCAGCCGAAGCCTGTTTGTTTGTCGCTCGGCTCCAGTCGTGCATAGCGAACGCGGTCAGTAGCTGCGGGCGCTGAGCGAGACCCTCTTTGTTGTATGAACTCTGGCTGAAGAGAGTCTCACACACACACACACACACACACGACGACACACACACACACACATAAATAGATGCTTCTTTGGCTCTAAACATCAGCATTTTTCTTTGTTTTTGCTCAGAATTGTGCACCAATCAGGAGCACATGCCTGTGTGGGTGGGTGTGTGTGTGTGTGTGACTGCGTGTCCGATCGCATGTTTCAGCACGTCGGGGGCTGCGTGAGCTCCGGTGTCTGCCTCATGCTGGAGCAGCAGCCGGGCGAGATGGGTGTGTGTGAGGGTGCTGAGGCGGCAGTTTGGCAGAGAGGAGCGCTGGAGTGTGAGCTCAGTTCAGATGATGCTGCAACTCTGTGTGAGCGTGTGTGTGAGTGTGTGTGTGTGGCCGTATTCTCCAGGGAGTTTTACAGGAAGCAGGCGGAAGGTTGACGACCTTTGACCCTGACTAGCCCCAGTGATGCGTTTACGGCTCCTGGAGCCTGAAGAAAACGGATACTAGCGACGGTTAGCGGCTAACTCCCAGGACCTTGACTCGCTGTGGCACGTCACAGCAGAAGAAGACGGGTTTCCCGCCCAGCGGGGACAGGAAATGTCACCTGGTCGCTGCTGAAAAACGGAAACGATCCCGTCTTGGTCCCGTTACGCCTCTTTAATCACCAGATTCCACATGGACGTCTGGAATGAGGACGACACTGAGAGTCGGTTGTGATGGTGGTTATAAATATTTGACACACGCGTGTGTGTGTGTGTGTGTGTGTGTGTGTGTGTGTGTGTGTGTGAGACCCCCCCCCCCCACCTGCAGGGCGGCTAACGAGCCGACATTCCTCTGCGTTCGCAGCTCTGTGCTCGACTCGCTGCCCTTTGACATTTTCAGCCGTCTGCTCTGCTAAGAAGGACTTTTCATGAACACACACACACACACACGTACGTCGCTGAAGCCCAGCTGTGGTTTCACCGGTCAGGTTGAAGCCCCACCCCCTCTCCTGGTGCTTTCGCACGGCGGCGTCCTTCCAAGCCGGATCTCCGCCTCCGGCTCTCTGGTGGAATCGCCGCTCCAGATGTTTTCCGTTAGCGCGGCTGCTGGCGCGCGGCGGTCGGCGAGGGCGAAAGTGCGTGAGCCCGTCTCCGAGGAAGCCCGGTAATGAGCTGCAGCCGGAACTGCGCCTGGAAGCCGTAAACAGGCGTTCCCAGCGGAGCTGCGCCAGAACGCCTGATGCGCAGCGACTTCATTAGCACTTTTTTTTCCCGCCTCTCTCCCGCAGACGTTCACGGCCTGGTGCAACTCCCACCTGAGGAAGGCAGGAACACAGATCGAGAACATCGAGGAGGACTTCCGGGACGGCCTGAAGCTCATGCTGCTGCTGGAGGTCATCTCCGGTGAGCTCGCTGTCCTCCAGGCTAACGCTAGCGCCGCGCTCCGCTGTTGACGCTGGCGTGTGTTCGTGTGCAGGCGAGCGATTAGCCAAGCCGGAGCGAGGCAAGATGAGAGTCCACAAGATCTCCAACGTCAACAAAGCTCTGGACTTCATCGCCAGCAAGGGGGTCAAGCTGGTCTCCATCGGCGCCGAGGGTGAGCGGCGCCGCGTCTCCAGAACAAACGTTTGAGCTCCGGCGGCTTCCGAAGCGCCGACGGGTCGTTCCGGAAAGGGTCCTGGATCCCGGTAAACACCTTAGAACGGCCTCCTGGGATCCCATGTTCACGGGGCTGACCTTTGACCCCTGGGCAGAGCTCCTCGCTGTTTCCAGTATAGCCTTTCAAACTGGACGCAGGATCTGACCGATTCCGGATTTCTGTTCCTTTCGCAGGGCGGAATTCCAGGCAGATTATCTGCCCGGAATCCCCTCCTGGTCCCCCCTCAGCGGTGTTGGAGGGGAGGGGCGGGTGGGTGGGTGGGGGGGTTCGTTTCTGCCGCCCTCGTTTCGCCGCGTCACGGAGGAGTGGCCCCAAAGGTCAAAGGTCAGCTTTCCAGACTCACCTTTTCCCGCCTGTGCCTGCAGAGATCGTAGACGGCAACGCTAAGATGACCCTGGGGATGATCTGGACCATTATCCATCCGCTTCGCCATCCAGGACATTTCAGTGGAAGGTGTGTGTGTGTGTGTGTGTGTGTGTGTGTGTGTGTGTGTGTGTGTGTGTGTGTGTGTGTGTGTGTGTGTGTGTGTGTGTGTGTGTGAGAAGCCTCCCAGACCTGCGCGGCCGCTGTCGTCGGGACCGTCAGCGCCGCTCTCCTGGCTGTATAAAGCGCTCAGGACTAATCCGATTTGGATGTCGGGAGTCGTCAGAGTGACGCGCTGAGCTCCGGGACGTTCTCCGCCCCACCCCGGCTGGCTTGGCTCCGCCCTCACCGCCGTCTCCTCTCTCCCTCTGCAGAGACGTCGGCCAAGGAGGGCCTCCTGCTGTGGTGCCAGAGGAAGACGGCGCCCTACAAGAACGTCAACATCCAGAACTTCCACATCAGGTGAGCAGCTAAGCCACCGCCACAGGTATTTCTGGTCATGTGACCTCAGCCGTCCGCTAACAGCGTAAATATCTGGTGGTCTTCATCCGTGTTGCTCCGTGGCTTTGGGCCCCAGGCGGCTGCAGCACCCCCTGGTGGAGGTGAGCGGAACCACAAATGACGGGCGCGGAAGCCCCGATGGGCGTCGTTAAAGTTAATGATGAGAAAATGATGAAGGAAAAATAATGAGAAAGTGTGTGTGGGCCTGGTGCAAATGACTGTACTCGGAACCAGTCGGTAAACGCGCGGAGGTGTGTTTCCTCGGGGTGGAAACAGCGCCCCCTGGCGGTGAGAGCCATTCTCCGCCTCACTGAAGCTCCAAAAAGCGTTTGAAGCGGCTGATTTTGGTTTTATTGTTGCTTTCTTTTGACATCTGACAACACTTGAGGCCGTAGTTGCCAGGAAACGGCCTTTTTGCCGTCCTAAAAGGCCCGAACAGCTGATTTCTCGGCTCTTCCCCTTGGTGACCAGCCTCTCTGTTTCAGCTGGAAGGACGGTCTGGGCTTCTGCGCACTCATCCACCGACACCGTCCGGAGCTCATCGACTACGGGAAGCTGAGGAAGGTGAGCGGATCAGATCCGGGTCCCTACGTCAGTTCGAGGCAGGTTAGTCCCTTTTGACCGGCTCGGGGGTTGGGTGTGTCCTCTGTCGTCAGGACGACCCGATGACCAACCTGAACACGGCGTTCGACGTGGCCGAGAAGTACCTGGACATCCCCAAGATGCTGGACGCAGAAGGTGAGCGGAGGAGGAGGAGCGTGGCCTTCGTCCCAGTTTGAATCTGTCAGCAGCCGAAGTTACGGTGGAAGGAGGGAAGGTTCCTGCAGCAAGCCCGGAGAGAAGCTTTGATCTCTTTCATGTCACCGTTACCTTCTGTTGTCGTCATTTAACGGCTGTACCCACCCCCCCTCCCCCCTCCCTCGCAGACATTGTGGGCACTGCCCGTCCGGATGAGAAGGCCATCATGACCTACGTCTCTAGCTTCTACCACGCCTTCTCTGGCGCTCAGAAGGTACCCTGGATGCGGCATCTTCCTCAGCCCTCCTCTTCCTCCCAACGGTCCCCCCCTTTTTTCCCCCCTGCAGGCGTCGCCCTTCTTCACTTTCCGCATGGTTTCTGGCCACCGAATGCATGATGGGACAACGGGAGGCTGCCGTGCGGAGGCGGAGCACCAGTGCATCTCCAGGCTAGCGCGTTAGCCGCTTCCAGCTCGGGTTAGCGCTCATTTTGGCTGGCGGATAAAATCGGAGCGTCGCAGCAGAGCCGTCGGCAAGCTGGCGAGGTTCCACCTACGTGTCTGTGCTGGTGGAACCTCGTCCGTTGCCGCCCAGCTGCTAGCTCCGCTTAGCTGCTAGCCCCGCCCAGCTACTAGCCCCGCCCCTTTGGGCGCATCAGACGTGACCTGTGTGGACTCGAACAGCCGGATGCACATTTTTGCTGCGCCGCCCTCAGCGGCCCAGGTCAAAGGTCACGCGGGCCAGTGCGCGCTAGCCTGGAGATGACTTGCCCCGCCTCCTGCTCCCTGTGACCACGCCCCCTTTGCCTCTGCACTCTTTTACTCTGCGTTTCTCTCCTTTCTGTCCCCTCTCCTCTGTTCCCTGGGCAGATATCATTAGCACCTTGAGGCCCGATGAGAAGGCCATCATGACTTACGTGTCGTGTTACTACCACGCCTTCTCAGGCAAGCAGAAGGTGAGAAATACCCCAAAACATCAACAACAACATCAACAACAACAACACAACAACGGGTGGGAAACGGTGCATCAACGCCCGCTGGCAGGAAGGGGCAGAAATGTCTTTGATACCCGTTATGTGACTTTAGGGGCTCCGAGTGCAGCAAGATGATTAGTTTGCTGTCAGATTTGCCTTTTAGTGGGATTTATAAGGCGTCTGTGAGCGATTCCGGGCAGGTTTCAATCAGAAGCGGTGATTTTCAGAGCCCCCAGAGACTCCGTTTGCCTCGTTTCGGGCAGAATTGAACTGCGAGCAGGTGTTTTTGCACGGCTGCCTGTCTCAGGGGGACACGCCGCTTGTTCCTCTGAGGGCTGTCACACCTAGCGCGCGGGCGTCTGCAGGGAAGCTAGCCGCCCGTAGCGATTCCTACAGCCTTCCCATTCCGAGAGAGGAGGAGCTCTTCATCCGCTCAGGGCTGCTCGGTGTTCCAGCGTATGTGCGGAGCGGGCTTTTCCACCGCCTCTAACGCGCCGCCGTCGCCGCTCTTCCATCGCTTTGTCTCCTCCTCTTCTTCAGTATCTGATACTTTCCACTCACGCGTTCTCATAGGGTTAACAGGACACACGTTGCCATGGAAACTCTGCTTGGTTACCAGTCCAGCCGCGGCGGAAGCGGCGCGTCACGCTAAGCAGCCCCTCCCCGTCCCGTGTTCAGGCGGGAACGGGTTCCTCCACGCTTCCAGCCGCTCTTCCCTGCTGAGCCACGGCTTCACCGCCCAAATGGCTCAGTTGGGAAATCTCGGGTTGCTCCTGAAGGCAGCGTGATGGATTCGTGGGCCCAGAGCGCTCCGGTTTCAGCGCAGGCGCGTTTGATCAACAAAGAGCTGAAAACTACAACTGGAGCCGAAAGCCCGGCAGCGGTGGCGGCAGCGGCGCTTGTTCGGGCTTCCGGAGGCTCAAATTTACAGATTAGCGCCTGAGGTGGACGTTTAGAAGCCACCTCCACTCAAACTGGAGACCAAGCAGACGCTCCAGAGCGACCCTAGCTCCTCACGCCGAACCTACAGCCCGACCTTTGCCCGGCGCGGCGGCGCCAGGCTGTGCGGTTGTGGTCTCACGCTCTCTCTCTCCCCCATCTGGCCATCCAGGCTGAGACGGCGGCCAACAGGATCTGCAAAGTGCTGGCGGTCAACCAGGAGAACGAGCAGCTGATGGAGGACTATGAGAAACTGGCCAGTGATGTGAGCACACCCCTCTTCTTCCCCCGTTATTACCCCGCACCTCCTCTCGCCCTCTGTTCCCCCGCTGTCCTTCCTAAGCCCCGCCCCCCTCCCTTCACCCGGGGTGTGTTTGTGCTCGTCAGGTGCAGCGGATCTACATCAACGCTGCAGAAACACACAAACACTTTTATAGCGTTTATGTTTTACGTCCGCGTGTAAAACGCTGCGTTTAAGGGTCAGTGGGACTGTGGGAAATCCGAGCTGAGATCGGCGTGTGCGGTTTTAGCTAAGATAACCTGTATAAAACCGGATCTGGAACCTGGAATTGATCAGTTCCTCTTCTCTTCTTCCGCTGACACACATTCATCATCATCACTTCTCCTCCTTTTTCCGGACATCTGCACGCTTCTCCTTTTTACCCCCGAATGGTTTCTGCTCCATCTTTTTTTTCTTTCATATTCCTTCCACACACACACACACACACACACGCACGCGCTGCAGCTGCTGGAGTGGATCCGTCGCACCGTCCCCTGGCTGGAGAACCGCATGCCGGAGAACACCATGCAGGCCATGCAGCAGAAGCTGGAGGACTTCAGGGACTACCGCCGCCTCCACAAGCCGCCCAAAGTGCAGGAGAAGTGTCAGCTGGAGATCAACTTCAACACCCTGCAGACCAAACTGCGGCTGAGCAACAGGCCCGCCTTCATGCCCTCCGAGGGCAAGATGGTCTCGGTGGGTCTGGCCGCCGCCGCGCCTCGGTCGCTGGGGTCCGCTGAAGTCGCTAACCCGGGTTCCGCCCCCGCTGCAGGACATCAACAAGGCCTGGGGCAACCTGGAGGGAGCGGAGAAGGGCTACGAGGAGTGGCTCCTCAACGAGATCCGCCGGCTGGAGAGGCTCGACCACCTGGCGGAGAAGTTCCGTCAGAAGGCGGCCATCCACGAAGCCTGGACCGAAGGTGGGCGCCGGCGCCGTTAGCGGACGAGCCCCAGGGCGGCTGGAAGCAGCTCTGACGGCGCCGCGCGTCTCCCCTCCCCTCCTGCGCAGGTAAGGAGGACCTGCTGCAGAACCGCGACTACGAGACGGCCTCGCTGTCGGAGATCAAGGCGCTGCTGAAGAAACACGAGGCCTTCGAGAGCGACCTGGCGGCGCATCAGGACCGCGTGGAGCAGATCGCCGCCATCGCACAGGAGCTAAAGTGAGGAGTTTTGGGGCAGACGGGAACTTTTGAGTCCGGATGACCTAGTTCGGCGGGCCACGTGTGGCCCCCGGACCTTAGTTTGGATGATGATGATGATGATGATGATGAAGGGGCTGGTTGATCTGAGCTGCCTCCTGGTGTTTGTGCCCCAGTGAACTGGACTACTACGACTCCCCCAGCGTCAACGCTCGCTGCCAGCGGATCTGCGACCAGTGGGACGCGCTGGGAGCTCTGACCCAGAAGCGCAACGAGGCTTTGCAGGCGAGACCCTGGAGAAATGAGCCGTCCTGGGGCCGCTCCGGACACATTGATCTCTGAGTGTGTGTGTGTGTGTGTGTGTGTGTGTGTTTTCTGCCCACAGAGGACAGAGAAACTCCTGGAAACCATCGACCAACTGTACCTGGAGTTTGCCAAAAGAGCGGCTCCGTTCAATAACTGGATGGAGGGCGCCATGGAGGACTTGCAGGACACCTTCATCGTCCACACCATCGAAGAGATCCAGGTGGGACGGCCACCGGAGGAGGAGGGAGCTAGCTTAGCTTAGCTTAGCTTGGCACCGACTGGAAATATGAGCGGTGGATCAAAGTAAAGACGCTGTTGCCTTTCAGGGGTTGAGCACCGCTCACGAGCAGTTCAAATCCACGCTTCCCGATGCCGACAAGGAGCGCCAGGCCATCCTGGGAATCCACAACGAGATCGCCAAGATCGTGCAGACCTATCACGTCAACATGGCCGGAAGCAACCCCTACACCACCATCAACCCCCAGGAGATCAACACCAAATGGGACAAGGTGGGTCCATTGACCCGAGGGCGCCAATGCTCGCGCTAACGCTAAGGAGCTGGTTTTTGTGTGGTTGTGCGCGCCAGGTGCGGCAGCTGGTGCCCCAGCGCGACCAGGCCCTGATCGAGGAGCACGCACGGCAGCAGAACAACGAGCGCCTGCGCCGCCAGTTCGCCAACCAGGCTAACGTCATCGGGCCCTGGATCCAAACCAAGATGGAGGTACCGCCCGGCGAGGCGGCGGCGGCACGGGAAAGGCGCCACGGCCCCTCCCCTCACCGCCCGCTTCTCTTCCCGCGCAGGAAATCGGCCGCATCTCCATCGAGATGCACGGCACGCTGGAGGATCAGCTGCACCACCTGCGCCAGTACGAGAAGAGCATCGTCAACTACAAGCCCAAGATCGACCAGCTGGAGGGAGACCACCAGCTCATCCAGGAAGCCCTCATCTTCGACAACAAACACACCAACTACACCATGGAGGTAACGCCGGCTCGCCAGCGGGCGCCGCCCCCCCTCAGCGGCGGCGTCCTCGGTTTAACGCCCCAGCGTCTCGTCCCCAGCACATCCGCGTGGGCTGGGAGCAGCTCCTCACCACCATCGCTCGCACCATCAACGAGATCGAGAACCAGATCTTGACGCGAGACGCCAAAGGCATCAGCCAGGAGCAGCTCAACGAGTTCCGGGCCTCCTTCAACCACTTCGACAGGGTCAGTACTCCGGCGCAGGGGGCGGGGCCTAACCCCTGCTTGTTTCTCGCGGTAGCCTGAAGGTCGTCGCCTCGGTTAATGCAGCCGTTCAGCCTCGGAGCCGCCGGCGCTAAACGCTAAAGGCTTTATATGTCAGCTGCTACAAAGACTGGACTCGGTTTTCCAGGAGTCCTTGAACGCACCAGGAGAGTTCAGGCGCCAGTCGTTTGTCTGAGTGACTGAAAAGTAGCCAAGAAAAATGAGTGCGCCATCAACAGTCATTTCAAGCAGAAGCTGAAGGTCTCGTTTCCTCCTCCGTCCTCTCCTCCCTCTGTTTATACTCGGTTTCGGTGTCGGAACAGCACCAATTATGGGGGGATTTTATTTAGCTCCGCTCTTCCCCTCAGACCTTCTCGTCTGATGACCAGGAGTGAGACGGGACTTTAATCAGGCTTATTTTTACCTCGTTTCACCAGATGTTTAGGTGTTTTGACACACGTGTAGAAATAGCACGTTCACGCCAGGGACCCTCTAGTTTAGATACCTGAGGGGTATAAACGGGGGCTTTTTTGCTCTCAGTGGGACAACAACAGCAAACATCGCTTAAAATTCCTTGTTTGCACACACAAAAGCCAACTTCTAATTTACTTTAGGTGAAATACACCTGGTTTTAGGTTTATTTTCTTAGGTTTTCCTTTAAAAGAACGGATCCCCCGACGGGGGAATGGCACCTATTTGAGACGTGAAGTTCCTGAGATCCTACAAGGCGTTTAGAGCTGGTTCCAGCGCAGGATCGAGGCAGGAAGAGTAAACCGGGAAGAGACGCTCCGACCAGGCAGGGTTAGATGGTTGAACACCTTCCCCCAGGAGCTGTGGCCTTTAAAAGCAAAGGCGAAGGGAGGCGTCCGCCTCTGGGGGCAGCGGCGTGATGCTGATGTCAATAACCCACCCCAGGGCCCCGGGGCCCTAGCCTGGCTGCTCACCACCACCCCGGGGCCCCGGGGCCCCTAGTCTGGCTGCTCACCACCACCCCAGGGCCCCTAGTCTGGCTGCTCACCACCACCCCGGGGCCCCGGGGCC
>CAAE01014075.1:0-10043 GCA_000180735.1 Tetraodon nigroviridis | reverse complement strand
ATGCTGAATAAATAGTCAAACTAATCCAGATTTACAGGACACTTCTGGCTAGATTTATGATATAGATTTATGATATTATACTTCCATCTAGTGGAAAATATGGGAACTCCTACACTCCTATATAAAATATGGGAGCTTTGCTACTTTGTTCCTATAAATTACATAAAATATTTTTGTTTGTGTGTTTATATTTCTATTAATAGTAATCAATGTTACGGCAACCGGTTTTGCCCAGAAAACGACTCAACTTTTTTTTTTTTTTATTTGCTCCCCAGGATTTAGTCCTGCTGCCAACTGGTGGTCAAAAGAACACAGCAGCCGCTGAGGTGCTGCATCAATCGTTCAAATACATTTTACATGTATTTTACTATGAAAAATTATTGTTCTGACAAAAGTTTATGTTTTTACACTGGAAATAACGACATGAATTTATAGACGAAGTAAAATGCAACTGCGCTTGAATACACAGGCGTTTGAAACAGCTTGTTATACCGCCAAACTGTCAGTAGGGGGAGACAGAGTCGGTGTTACACCGAGGATGGAGACGCTCTCCTGTGGGTCGGTAGAAGGGCAATACTGCAGGGATAACTACCTGACAAGATTTAAATTCAGCATGCTGGGGTGGTTAACATAGGGTTAGGGTAGGTTAGACTATCCTGGGTAGGTTAGACTATCCTGGGTAGGGTTAGGGTAGGTTAGACTATCCTGGGTAGGTTAGGGTAGGTTAGACTATCCTGTATACAAATTCCTAGGATACAGAAAAAAGAATCAGGTTAGTGTTAGATGTACGGTCCAAACTAGGAGACATTTAGGGCAATCCTTATGCATAAATATATCTACCACATAGCCTCTTTATTTTCTCTGTGAGTCCTTCACTACTAGTATATCACCAAGTCCTGGAGAAACGTTGTTTCGTGTTCAGTATGTATTTCACCTGCTATATATGTTTGGAAACGACAGTAAAGCTTAGCTGACTTGACGACTTAACTTGGGCAAATACTAATTTCAAGTGGTCTATTTACAGCCAACCCTAACCTATAGGATACAAATGTGATACACTGATGTATACGCAGGAAGTGGTCTCTCATTTATGAAATAAAGTGATAACAATGACACGAGTTTTCACTAAGGCCTTCATTTCTCTTTGCTCTCTATTCTACAGAGATCAAATCAATTTTATTTTTTATTTTGGCATCACATCCCATCTTCATATCTCCATACCCCCCATTTACATGCGCGAGCTCTGGCTGAGCAGCCACACCAACACGTGGTCCTTGTTTATTGCCGCCTGGGATCTGCTCTCATGTCAGCAGCTCAGTGTTAACTGGGGAAGGTGAAGAATGAAAGATCTGCCGCAGCTGGAAGAACACTGCTTCATTTGGTGCTGATGGATTGCTGTTTTTCTTTCCTGCAACGTAGTTTTTTGGATAATGGCTTTGCTTGTAGTGACAGCATGAAGCTGCAGGTGCTCTGGGTTTTGGAAGGATCATTTATATGAATTATTTAGATTTGATTTACATGTTCAAATCACAATTTACAGCATTATCAGCACAGATCAAAATCTGCATGCATACATAGTAATTTCTACAAATAAGATCATATAAATTAATTGTGCATTGAATGTGGACAACACCCCAAAATCCAAGCCAAGCAACAAAGTGATCAGGTTCAGGCTCTGGTATCTGCTTTCTGAAGAGCCCGTCTCAGAGTCACTAATGTTCTTTTGATGTTCTCCTCAGTCAAGTTTAAACTACTCGCACCATCTGGTGAGGCCAGACAGTTTAAAGAAGAAAGAAAGACCATGACTGACTCCTTACAGCGTTTTTCATGCTGAGCCACTTCTGGTCTCCTGTCTATCAGAAGCATCATGTCCTCTATTCTAAACTTTATTATTATGTGTTAACTGATGTAATTTCTCTCAGCCAGCTCTGGGCAACAGGTTGCAATTGACGGCATCTTGATCCGATCCTGCCATCTTGAGGGTTGTTGAACGCTGACTGCTGTCAGTGGCATAACGCTGCAGTGATGCAAACTCTTTATATACCCTCAGGACAGGCGGTAGTAAAAGGTTTTGGGCCCCTTGAGGCTCAGCGGCATTTTGCTAAGGAATGTAAAGGTAATGAGCCCACTAATGGACATACAACAAAGCGTTTAAGCCGGGATATTCCTGGCAGTAATGACATCAGTCACTGACCTATATTCATCTAAATAGTTGAAGTATTAATTTAATCTGTCTCTCAATCAATCTTACATGTCAGAAACTGGCATCACTGCAGATGTATTGTCAGGCTTGACGATCAGTTTAAAGTGTACAATATACATTGTTTGGACTCGTGTGTGTTTCAACAGACCTGCCTGTGTACTGTAGATAGCCAACATGCACATTTGTTTTTGTCAAGTTTTTCTTTAACTTAAAGGCGAAGAGTTTGAGAGTCCTTTCTAAGAAAATAAACCAAAATTTAAAAGTAAAAACTTGCATTCAGCCTCACATAAACTCAGACGCACATAAAACTATTTATAAAACCCATTCGTGTTATTTTTAAGGCCTACTCTTGAGTCAGGGACACTTCTAATATAATACTGTATGTTACATGCGTGCATGTGTTTACTATGTCAGCTGCACAGCCATCACTCAGTCCGGTCGCTCGTCATCTTTAGGTCGGCAGGAATACAGGGACAAGACTGCTCGTGGCTTATAGGAGACACCGTCACATGAAAAGACTTTATGAGGAGCAACATGCCTGTTCATCTCTCTCGCTCCGAGTGTGTTAACGTTTGTCGATAGTGAATGTGTGGTGCAGTGCAACCCAGACACATGAGTGCCCGATGTGTGTGTGTGGTTGGTAGGTTGCCTTAGTATTTTTAAATGCTATACCTTAACTATGTTGCGTAGAATATAATAAATACTAGAATATGATAAAAAGGTCTTTCTGTGGAAGCCTGACAGTAAAGCTTTGCAGTAGCAGGTTTACATCAGGCTTAGAAACCACAGGCCTGCACAGCACAACCAGTAGCCACAGGCGCACCGGCAGCGTGCCACAGACGTCTGCACAGATCTGACCGGGCTAGTGTTTTTGGTTTGACAGCGGTTGGCTCTCTTTACACAGAAAAAGCTCTCTGTTACCTTTGTTTCGCCTTTTTGGGACAGTAAGAAAGAAGCCCTCCCCAGTATTTGCAGTATAAGCGTCATGCATGTGCTTGCCTGCACGCATGTCCATGTGCATCAATGCTGTCAATGTCTGCAATGCAGAGAGGTCAACGTTGTTGTCAGAGTGGTGGGCAGGGTTTATTTAGTATTAAGAGGTGTCCAGAACCTTCCCCCCCGAACCCACGGTCGAACCATTTTAAGGAAAAACGTATAGAGGCTCCTCCAGTTACAGGTTTCTCATCCCCCTCTTTTATCACGTGAACCCTAACGAGCCATCTCACTGGTTCTGATTGTAACACCTCTGCCCCGCATCAAACATATATAGGGTGACTTCGAACCGGAACCAACAGAATACAGAGATGAAGCGAGAGCCAGCCGAGGTCAAGATGCCCACCACCACACGAATCCTCTCTGACACGCGAAAGTCAGACAAAGGTGACTATCTCATACACTTTTACGACATTGTTGAAACGCCGGTCCTTCGAAACTAAACACATGACAGTGTTAAAAGATTAGAAAAGAACTTGTCTAACTTTTGTGGGTGGCTGTGAAAGCCCTTATTTAGTAAGTGCAGCCCGTCTGGGGCACAGCTGATCCTGAGTAAATGGCTCATCTGGAATCATTTACTGCCTGATTTCACGCCTGTTGAAATGTGGGGTACATAATGATTTTACTGCCTATAAGTAAGTGTCAAAATCATCGGCATTAAAAGGGGATTTATTATGCTGCGGGAATCTGTGATGTGGGCAATGTATTATAGAGCTTGTTTTTGAACTCAGAGGTACTGAGTAGGATTTTAATTAGGAATTTTGACAATTTTGTGGACAAATATTGATTTTTTTTTGTGTAATGATGACCTTCTAATTACACACAAGGTGTTAATAACACAGCAGAAATCGATGTAATCAGCAATAATCCTATATTATTCAAAGCAAACCACCTACAAGTGGGAGTTAGTTAAGACTGAAACACTGTCAGATGGGAAGAGGAGCAGAGAAAGCGGCTATTTCCAACGGTTTTTGTTATGTGCCTGACAGGTGGTTTGACGTTCTCACACACGGTCAGTCAGGCTGCCGTCACCACGGAGATAAATATCAGCTCATCCAGACTTGACACACATGCCACTTGTGCAAAAATAACCATTGGGTTGAATAATGTGCAATGATGACAAGTGGATTTAAACGTTGCAGCCTCCCCTTGAACCAGGTGCACCTTTGAGTGCAGAGTTTAAAACAACCTCCGACTTAGGTCTCTGTTTTTTTTTCTATAAATGTATTAGTTTGATGGCTTATCGAAACATTCCTTTAGTATTTTAAAATCAGAATTTGCAGATGCTATTGGTTGTTGCTCTGTAACAGTTGAAAGAAAAGCTGCTTTTATTCAGAGCCAAATGCAGCTCCACATTTTAACACCCTCCCTCAAATCTCAGCTGTTTCCCTTCATGAGGAAACACATTTGAGGATGTGCATGTTTTATTATCTGATAAACTGCTCTCGCTTTGATAGGACGCTAGTGCGTGTGAAGCATTCTGGCCATTTCTGTCACCTCCTAACATGAATCACCTGCAGTGGTGATGAGCTGACAGAGGCAGATGCTTTCCAAGTGTACCTCTCTCTGAGGCGCCTCACTTGAGAAAGATCGGACACATATTTATAGTATTTAGAGAAGCCAAACTGTAGTCTCGGGTATTTTAGTGGCAGTAAAAAGAGATTTTCTTTTTCTATTTCAGCTAAAAAAGGCAAAGCTGGACCTACAGGTGAGACACTTTCTACTCTTCCTATTTCAGCCCAGCATCCTGGGAGTTTCTAGCCTCTGTATCTAACCTTTAATGTTCCGTGTCCACTTTCCAGAGAAGATCCCAGCGTATGAGCCCAGCATCCCAGAGCCAACGTGTAGGGCTGACCTCATCAAACGTGAGGAATTTTGAAATCTGTTAAAAACCCCCAAATGTATCGTTGTAATGCCGTTGTTTCTCTGTCTGTTTCAGACTGGGTTAACCTCACTCTTGATGACAAGACAGCCAATAAAATGCTATGGATCACAGAGGGCGGGGCTAAGGTTGCACGGATGACTGACAGCGTCACTTGCCCCGTTTTGGACAGACCAGAAAGATACGAATACGTCCCACAGGTACAGCACAAAGACTTTCAGAGTTACAAACCAGAGCAGCTTGTTTAAGCTGACCTCTAAGGAATGTATTACAGTGGAAATCGGGTTGCTGGTTCAGATAAGGTAGTAGCTTTATATTGATGTAGTTCCGGCCTGGTTACAGATCCTTCTAGACACACCAAATACCTTTGTCCTGTTTCAGACTGACTTCTCCTCTCAGTGGAGAAAAAGCTTCATTCTAGTTTGTTTCCAAAAGGTTCTGTGCAAAGAAGGGATTCTGGGCTTCCGAGGCTACTGGGAGGTGGAGTTTACTGGCTGGGTCGTGCTCGGTGTAGCATACGAACGCGCAGCCAGGAGGAACAGCGACGGGCCCTGCGGCTTTGGGGAGAACGAGGAGTCCTGGGGTCTCGGCTGGAGCGGCTCTAGCTACAACGCCTGGCACAAAAGCCAGACCATGGAGATCTTGGAGGTCCCCCTTTGCTCCACACTGGGTGTCTACCTTGATCAGCCTGCTGGTCTTCTCAACTTTTACACCGTGGAAGAGGTGAAAGAGGGAGAGGAAGGAGCAGGAGGAAAAGAGGTGAAACTTCTCCACCAGGTTAAGAGTTCCTTCTTGGGAAAAATGATCCCGGGTTTCTGGCTGGGAACCCAGTCACACTGTTTAATTAAAAAGAAAGAGGAATAAAGGAAAGCTGCAACATTTCATTATGTTTATGTTATATTTGTTTATAAGCACTTAGAAAGTCTTGGCATAGTTGTAATAAAGCACTTAGATCTTAGGATAAACAAAGACGACCTCCCACAATAATTCCTTGTGTTCTGTATGTGTGTGGCAGACATGCAGCCTAGTTTCTACTGTTACACTTTCCAGAAGCCAGTGGACCACTAAAGATGCACCCCATATATTTATATACAGTACGTCCAAGCAGAAGTATTCCTGTTACTGTTGTTACTAGGTTACCTTGATATAATATTAATGTATGCAGAATGTCAAGATTTCCAAGTATAAATAAATAATTCCCTTTATGAACTGTTGTCTTTGTGTTGTTTTGTAGATAACATGGCAGTCGTAGTTCTGGCATTTTTAAACATATTTTTTGGTTCCTATAATTTGCAACATTCACATATTTGAAAACTGGAAGTTTTTATATTTGTTGTCAGGGCACATAAATAAAAGCAGCAGAATTACCGGCTACGACACATGCGGCATAGTTTGTCATTTATCTAGATCAAATGCGACGTCTTTTCCACGTGATTCTGCTTCCTCCTGCGCATCACCTGTTGACATCTCTGACAAATGACCTCCAACTCGCACATTCCAGGATGTTTGCAGCCAGAACACACTCCTTATGTTTCAGGGGTTTCAGATGCCCGTGGAGGCCTCACCTACCTCCATACGTCAAAGTCGAGAGCCCACACTCTGTTAACCCCCTGCTGAAATCCTCCTTTACTTACGAAATGTTTTGGAGGGGACACCCACGCCTCGTTCTCACCGAGGGTATAAAAGTCCGACGGAATGCTGAAAGTTGGCATGTTTGCTCCAGCTGTATTTGGGCATTTCTGTTAGCAGGACGTGGATGAACAAGGCAGAGCGCCGAGATGCCGACGAGACCCAATTCCAAGTCACTTTTATCAGAGACTAAATCCAAACAAGGTACCAAGAGTTATTTCTAATGTGGAAGAATTCTTGTCATTGTTATGTCTCTGCATTCATTGGTCAGTAAGGTGTGAATGGATTAGATTAAAGTGGTTTAGGTTCATGAGAGTTGCTTTTTTTAGCAAAACAAAAACATTGCATTTAAGGCAGGTTTTTAAACAAACGCATGAGTTACTGCGTTGGCCATTTCTGATCTTCTGTCCTTACAGAAAATGCTTCCATTTATGTCCCCAACATCCCAGAACCAACAAACCGAGCTGAGCTCCTGACTTGTAAGAGCACATTTTCACGTCACACTAAATGTCATTACAGGTTGTTGTTGTTGTTCTATATTTATGAGTAATTCACCAAACACCTGATTCTTCCTTGCAGACTGGAAAAATTTGTCTTTGGATGACAAGACCGCCAACAAAATGCTGTGGATTTCTGACGGCGGCTCCAAGGTTTGTCGGAGAACTGAGGAGGTTTGTCCCGTCCTGGACAGGCCAGAGAGATACGAGTACTCTCCACAGGTGCATCACATGTACATGCATTTAGATGGCGTCTCCTGAAGAAAACACACAAGCTTTTCCTTGTTTCTGTTCCGTTCCGTTCTCCCAAAGGTGGTGTGCAAAGAGATCATTTGGAACATGAGGGCTTACTGGGAAGTGGAGTTGTCAGGTTGGGTCGTAATTGGAGCCACGTATGAAGGAGCGGGAAGGAGGGCAAATTCTGGGCCCAGTGGCCTTGGAGAGAACGAGGAGTCCTGGGGTCTCTGCTGGTCAGGAAAGCAGTACGAGATCTGGTTCAATGGTATCAAGAAAGACATAAACAATGTCCCTTTTGCTCTGTGATTGGAGTTTACCTTGATCAGCCTGCAGGGATGATCAACTTCTATGCTGTGATGGGGGAGGGAGCAGAACGAGAGGCTCGACTATTGCACAAGGTGGAGACATCTATGGATCAAAAGATTCTCCCTGGTTTCTGGATTGGGATTCAATCTTCCTGCACTATACTCAGGAAACCTGAATAAAATGTTACACTTTTAACAGTTTAATTACAATATTTCTGGAATTGTTCAATTTTACTCTAATTTAATCTGTTTAAATGTGTTTTTAAGAAATAGTTTTCCATTGTTTATTGTCTCTTACTGTTGCACAAAGAATTAAATCATTTCTATAAACAGAAACCTATGTTGTTTGTATATTCTGGGTGCAGATTACGCAGTAAAATGTTTGCACTGGTAATTTCTTTGCCAAGCGATTGCTTGTTTTGGTTAAACAGACTCACTTTGATATGTGCGGGACTGAAATTCAAAGACCCCTCTCAGCCGTGACAGGTGGAGCCTTCGCTCCTGTCGCCTTCACACCTTAAAGCATGAGCTTTACAGGAGCTAAAAGCAGGACAGCCAGACAAACACACAGATTTCACACTCACAAGACCTCATTTAACAAATGCCAAGTGGAGTCACAGCAGACGACAGTACTGCTGCACTGCAGTGCGGAACTGTAACTCAATATAATAATATTACCATAAACCAAAGTGGAGACCTGGACAAACTGTAAAGTGTTGTGTTTGTTGCGCAGCCACAACCTGCATTCAAACGTAACTGGTGTAACTTCACCTGCAACTTTTCCAAAAGTTTTATAAAGCAGTTTCTGGTCTCCCTAAAGCTCAAAGATGTGTTGTGGATAACAGATTAAGTGATTTGCATACATTATGATGCATTTTGTTTGTTTTAGGCATAAGGAATTAGTATTTTTCTCCTTTCTTTCCTTACATTCGCTATTTTAATTGGTAATTTTAGACATAAAGTTATGACATTGAGACCCAGACACAAAGGAATTAATACGCTTAAAGATTAAATGGGATGTTTGGTGTGTAATTAGTTTGAGTGAGAACTCAATAATCCCCCAGTTAAACTTCCAAGACAAGAATCCATGCAGGGTGAAAGCAAAAACAACTGCAGATGATGATCTAAGAATACTCAGCTGCATGAAGTGCTCATGTGAGGAATGTGTGGGAGTGGTAATTCTAAGCTTGTGTCAGTATTAGTTATGTAAGGGACACATATAGCATGACATATTACTGGAGGGGAGCCTGTCCTTTAGGGTTCCAAGCATTATTCCTAAAAACAAACCTGAAAATAAGTTTGATATGGAACCAAGTTTGACATGATGATGTTAGAACTCTAACGTGTCTTCTGCAACCTGGCTGCCACACTAACCAGCACACAAGACAAGCACACACACACACACACACACACACACACACACACACACACACAAAGGAGATTAATCATTTAGATTAATTAAATTATGAAAACGTAAATGAGATTCATCAATCAAAATTTTAGCACAGGATTGAGACTTTTGAAGCTTGTTTTACATCACTGGAATATGATCCAAAAAAGTCTTATTTAACAATTTTTTTATACAAATCGTGATTTATCAGCCTGTAATCATGAAATGGTAAATCTGCGCGCACACACACACAGATACAGACAGACAGACACACAAATATGCACAAAATCAATAGACATGGGACACCAGGTGTTTGGGACATTAAACTTCAACAGAAAACACTCCAAAATTACAAAAAGGCAAAATGTTATTGGTCATATGTGAAGATCTATATGATTACCTTTTTAAATTGTATTTCTCTTCAAATGATGTCTTTAAATATGACAGAAATGAATAGATACTTTTACACTCAGATTGATCAGAGGTGTTTTATATCACTAAACACAATATTACTATCTGCTGTCACATTTAATGTATTCCATTCAACATACATCGGCTTCATATAGATCTTCACATAGATATCATATCTGTTGTTCTAATATTTAAACACAGCTTTCTCTTTTTATTTCTTTTTTATTTCTTTTCATAAAAATAAATAAATATTAAAATAACTCTTGAACATTTATACATGCGTAAGGTTGGTGGTTTAAAAAAGATGGACCTTTTTTAGGGGGTTTATGACACACAGCGTCACAGCGGTTATGGTGTATGAGGCAGTTATATGACACTGCCACCTGTTGGATTTCTGCTGCTTGCACAGATCCAGCACAGATTCCACGCTTCTCGAAACAACTGAGTTTCAGCATGTTAAATGTAAAATTTCATTTTATTTAATGTACATTTTAAA
>CAAE01014066.1:226806-329918 GCA_000180735.1 Tetraodon nigroviridis | reverse complement strand
TGATTCATTTGCTTGTGCCAAGTCAGGTTCTGTGCTTGTGCAGGGCTGGAAATGAAAACAGGCGATAAAGTAGCGAGCTGCTTTCACAGGCTGCTGCGGAAGCTGCTCATTTTCCAGATGAATATTCTTCAGGGAAAGGAAATGGTTTAAAGATGCAGGTGTAAAGTGTGAAGAACGGGCTAAAGCTTGTGCTGACACAATGCCACCGCGTGCTTCTTTTAGTGGATTTTAGGGGCGATAGATGGATTCTCTGGATGCGCAGCAGTGTCGATTTTCCGATTTTCTCCACACTGAGACATCATTAGTTTTTATCACTCGGAAGCCACCTGCTCCCTAACACTTAGGCAGAGGATTCAAAGGCTTCTCTCTCTCTCCTCAGTTAACTTAGAGAGTATTTAGCTAAAAGTGTCATTTGTTATTCTCCATCTTCCCTCAGTGTTTGTGCTATTCATGTGTTGACTTTGAAGCATTTGCCACACAATGAGAATAAATGACGTGTCTAAAACTTGTGTTGTAACCGTGGTAATGTAATTTATCTAATTCTTCTTCCCTGCAGTGCTGGAGTTAATGATTTACTAAACTGATTTTTGAATCATTAATGATTTTTTAAACTGTGGATCAGCTCCAAGCTTGTTTGTGTGTTTGGCGTGCCTCAGCAGCAGAGCTTCATACCTGACGCTATCACCATGTGATCTTTTTTAACACGCAGCTACTGGCAGAAGTCAGTAGCACCTGACAAGTTCTGCGCTCCAATTCCCTTTTTAACGCAGGTTTAAAGAAAGCAGAATTAAATCCGAGGCCAAAGGAAAGGAGGGAGTCCCGATGGAAGGGGGATCATTATTTCTCTATACCCTGTCTCTCCTGCTGCTCTCCCCCCCTCTGTGCTGCTATCTTTACTGTCCCCTTTTCCCCCACCTTACCCCTCTCCCCACGAGCCTCCCACCCTCTTCCTAGCTCCGCTCTCTCGGCTCCATTTTGTGTCCGCTGCAGCCGAGCAGGCAGCCATTGCGCAGTGAGAAGAAGCCTCCACGACCTCACTGCTTCCTTCTTCTTCAGCCATCTCTCAAGGCCCAATTCTCCGAGGGGAAGTATTTTTCCGCTAAAATCCCATTGTCCTCTGCACAGATGGCTTTGCATTGTCTGCCTCTGACACCGAGTCAGATGGCTAATCGGTGTGACTTAGTCATAATCTCATTAAAGCAGGCGGCCACGTTTGGCCTGGAGGTTGTTATACATTCTAAGGCCGCAGCTTTTCAGTGTCAGCCTCCAGAGGTTGGAGCAGTGGCATCCAGACATTTTTCCTAATGCAACGTTTTCATCCTTTTTTTCCCTGCTGTTGCTGAAACTACAGATCTACGTGCACTGTACACACTACCTGCTCTTTAATTCTGCATGTGCTGCTCGGAGGGAGATGTACAATTCTGAATTGTATTCCTCAGGTTTTACAAAGATTTCATTCAATTGAAAACTGTCCAAGTACACCATATTTCACATCGGATTTCCACGTGCACATTTGGTTGCTCGGTGATTTGCAAAATCGCTCAAAATACTTCCCTCCGAAGTGGAAAATCTGTCTCCTTTTCTTAGTGAAAAGCATTTCTTTCTTCTTATTAGCCGTTATTGTCACGGCTCCCGTCTGTGTGTGAAATTCTGAGCCAACACATCTCCTCATTCGCGGCTCTTGACATGAAAGTGACACTTAAGCTTTTCCCGGCACGTCCTGAACCGGACCCCAGACCCACAGCCGCTTCACAGCAACATTGTGCTGCCTCTGGCCCGGTCAATGCCGACTCCCAGTTGCCTGGTAATTCAAGGTGGACCGCTCCTGAACCAAAATCCAAAGGAGAGATTCACTGGGTTGGGAGGGTTTGTTTGGTCTGGCTCCGGTTG
Organism: Tetraodon nigroviridis; assembly: GCA_000180735.1. Classification (NCBI taxonomy): domain Eukaryota; kingdom Metazoa; phylum Chordata; class Actinopteri; order Tetraodontiformes; family Tetraodontidae; genus Tetraodon; species Tetraodon nigroviridis. Next base: position 328,028 of record CAAE01014066.1, on the reverse strand, counting down.
TGCCCAGAAATCCTGCAAACAGGAGCAAATGCTCAGAGGAGTTGGCAGGGAAACTATTTCACATCAGGGCAAAACCATAAAGAAATCACAGTGGAAATTCACCCAAAAAAGGCAGGAATAGTCTCCTTTGCACTGTGGTGGCAAAGCAGCTCATCAGCATATGATTGAAGGGAGAAATTGTTGAAAAATTGTCTGGCAAGGCTCACACGGCTCCTTGACGGATTCACCTCCAGGGCCGCTGAATATTTACAATCTATAAAAAGTGGGAGAGGCTCAGATTGGCAGACCCTGCCCCCTTTATGAGTGCGTAAAGGCTCAGACGGAAGGGAAAACGCAAGGTCAGCAGAGCAGATCCCTGTTTCTGTAGACAATAAAAAACCACGATGCGATGTCTGTCTGTCTGTAAATGATGGATTACTAGTGTTAAGGAGCCATCATGGAGGGTTTCTGAGGTTTTGGAGGACTGGTTCTCTCTAATTTATAACTGATCGGTCAACTACATTTACATTCTGTGAAGGAAAAAGGCATGTTCATGGGGTCAGCCTGTGCTCTATCTAAATAGCCTAGCTTGTTAACATGTAGCATGTGATGTGTCGGTTAGCTTGATAGTGTGTCTTTATCCACATTCAGAGACTCTCGGTCTTTGAAATGAAGTGGGAATCTTTCTGTTGTGACACAGTCAAACACAGAAAAATGTCTGTTTTATCCGACGTAAAGACTCCTGACAGAGTGTGTTGTAGGTAGAAACACAGCCAGCGTGACAGCAGGTCCATCTAGCGTGACTCATGTCGTTTAATGAGGATATTATCATGACTTTGACTCCAACGGTCCCACGGCTGAATTTAGAATTTATGACTGGATGGTGGATGATAAATGCACCGATTTTTCTCTGGCTTAAAGCCATAACAGGAACCAGACCGTTACATCACACAACAGCATTAAATACCAGTTTGGTGCACTGGTCTGCTGTGAGCCACTTCTGTTAGCGCTGCCTTAATTGTATTTCTGTAGGCGCTCAGCAACCGCTTACGGCCTCCCATAAAAGCAAAAGTCACATGACCTTGTCTTGTGCAGCTTGATGCAATTTATGACATGCTGCAAGAAGAAGTAAGAAAAGAACATTGGTGTTTTGTCAGCATTGATTCCAGCTGCCGCTAATGAAACGCACCACAACAAGCTGGTCCACTCGCTCCATCAGCACCCCGAGGTGGAAAAGAAGAGATCAGAGACCTGACCAGATTCCGTCCAACAGACTCGGTTAAAAAGGACCTGGGGACCTGATCCGCTGCCTTGAATCCCCCCTGTCTGCTGCAGTCTTCTCCAGGGATCAGCCTCACATGGTTCTAGGTCTTTGATTCTGCCTCATCTATGATAAAACTGCTGCGGTTGAGATTGAAACTAGACCGCAGACAGGAACCAGGAACAAAACCACCGAGACAAAACAAGAAAAGATTAGAACAGAAAACCTAATAATGAGAAGTGCCTTGCAGCCTGTTTACACACTCCTGTCATTTTTCAGCCTGCCAAGTTACTGTAGAGGTTTCCTTTGAATGCAGTGGAACGTGGCTGCGCCTCGCCCTGAGCCGAACACACCGCAGCGCAGCAGATTACCAGCACGTTGAGCCTTGGGAAGACAAAGTTAAGCAGCTTTGACTCGTCTTCAGTCTGAGCGGTGCCGACTGTGGCATCGAGTCAAAGACAGAATCAGACTCATCCTCTCCGCTCATCTTCAGCTTAGTTTTTATTTTTTTACTCGCCCAGCTTCTATTTTTAACTTCTGTCTTTAAATTTTAATGGTTTTCCTTCCACCTCAGATTATTTCGCCTAATATCCCAAACGGACAAAAATGTGTTTTTGTTATTCATTTTCCAAACTCGTGCAGATATAAATGATAGTGACAGTTTTATTTACGGGCCTCTCTTGCAGTGGTCCAGAAAAAAGGACCAATGTCCTTCCTGTCTCAGGATAACTCTCTCACACTTTGAAATATTGACTAAAGAGGCGGATTCAGCAGCATCCTCGGCCTTTATTGATGGCAACACAGATAAAAAGCATCTGGGCATCTGTGCTGTTTTAGAGCGGCGTCTTCTTTCACTTCTGATGTCATTTGTGGGTTATCTGCTCTGAAATGCAGCACAGTCGGCGCCGCAGCTTTGGATCCACAGGCCTAATGCTGCCCGTCTCCAGAGATAACAGCCAATTACAGCAGATGCGCGGAAGGTTATGGCTGTCAAAAGAATCACCCGGCAGGAACCATAGGAGCAGCAAGGTGCGCGCGTGCGCACGTGTGTGTGTGTGTGTGTAGAGGAAGCTCTGAAAGTATGCTGTCACTCTGGGACTTCTCCAGGAATGAGCCATTCCTCTGGGAATGGTGCGATGACACATCGTCTTCCTCGTTCCTGTCGTTTTCCCATATTAGTTTTTAAAAAATAGCACAAGTTGGGTCAGTATTAAATTTACAAGCAGTTAAAGAATCTTCCCTTTTCACCGTGCACCCCCTCCTCGCCTCCTCTCAGCCAATCAAACATGCTATCACCACCAGACTTATGACCCACGCCAGTTGCCATAGTAACACCAGCCTTCTCAATATCATGACACGCATGTTAAGTGGTTCTCAGATCCTTGTTCATTGTCTCGTTCTTGCTTTTTTAAACACAGGCTGAAGTGGCTCAGCAGAGATGGTGTTTTTACTCTCACGTGCACGTCACTGTAATCTATAAAAAAGCTAACATGCCTGCCATTCATGCAGTAGATGCTCGAAAGGCTTGAAAGGTGTAGAAAGAGCAGCACGTCTCTGAGGTAGCGCCGTCTTCCTCATACGTCGTGGGAGATAACGCAGCTCTTCTCATGTTAAAGGCCAGCCAAAATCTGCTAAAGTGAGGGAAGAGAGAAGTCGTTTCACATGTATTATTCAGGGATGGATGAGAAAGCAACGCGCTGAATGCATTTGGGAGCTTCTGTCATGCCTTTTAAAATTAAAGAACACTTCGGAGAGAAATAATTCATAGCGTTTGGAGAAATCAGCGAAGGTCTGGTTGGATGCGGGTGGGAAAGAACCAGCAAAAGTGCAAGAACTACCAAAGCCCTCCGATTTTATTGAGTTGATCAGTAGTTGCAGCGACTGGATAGTTGAGGCTAAAGGGAAGAAATTACATTTTTTCAGCAGAGTTTTGTAATAAAAAGTCTTCAAATTCTAATGTGAGTGTGAATTGCAGATGGACTTGGGTGACTGCAGCATCCTCCGCAGTAAACGGGTAACTGGCCGGTGTTTCAGTGAGAGAATTAAACAGAGGAGCCATGCCTCCACTTTTTACCGCTCCAAACCAGCCTGGGGGCAATTAGTGAGTGTTACCTAAAATTAGCCCCAAGTGTGAACGATAGAAGGATTCCCATCCGGTTTTGTCCCTTTTGCCCCATGTTCCTGATAAAAGGGTGTGTAGACCCACAGTAGATGCTATCTGCTCCAACTGGGTAGGAAAACAGCTGCTCTTTCTTGTTTATGTGGGTAGCGTTCCAGCTCTCCTCTTCTACCTTTCTTCTGTTGTTTGTATTGCACAGGATTTAACCTTCAAGCAAAAAATTCTGTTGGGTTTTTTTTTTTTTTTTATGTCGAGTCTTAGCGTTCCTGCTCCCGTTGCGTAGGAAATACAAAAAATGTGTCTAAGCCATCTCGTTTATATTGTCTTGGAAAGAAAAATCATCATCAAATACTCAGTAATATTACAACCTAGCTGCCACATGATACAGAATTATCGGCTTTAAAAATAGACTGGGGTGCTGATTGAAATTCTGTCTGGGAGATAATGACAGTAACTGTGTGTGTGTGTGTGTGTGTGTTTAAGAGAGAGAGAAGGAGAGAATGAAATGGGGCCTCTCCTCTTATGTCCGTGCTGATTCTCAGTACAAACCGTGTGAATGACTGACTGTATTTAAATACACACTCTCTTAGCCTGCCCCCTACTGTTGCCCAGACCTACTTTCAAATACACACTTATGCACTCACGCACAGCCTGGCGTAGATAGAGCCTTTAAACATTCCGGAGGTGAACAGAAGCGGACTAGAACCGAGCTGGTAGTTAAGTGTGTCTTTGATCGTTCGGTACTAATCCCTTTTCCCCAGTTAAAACCCAATTAAACATTTTTGAGGAGGACTTTGTGGATTATACTGCCTCTGGTGGCGAAGAGTTGCACTGCTCCTTCTCTGCCCTCATCGCTTCATGAAAGGGCTGGTAAAATATTAGAATGAACTTTCCCTCTGTATGAAAATAAGAAATGTATATTTATTTATTTTTGCCAAAACTTTTTTTCTGGTGTTAATGCACCGATGTGTTCCTCCACGCTATTACTTTCAGTTTGACTCTCATCTTTCCACTGATTTTATAAAACAGTTTTATTTAAATTACATATTGTGGTGACTTGAAATGAAATATTTTTTTTATTATTATTATTTTGGTGACCAACGACACACACACTGAACGTACGAACGCTCACTCTACTTTTAGGCTCTGGCAATGTTTTACTCTTGTAGTTCCTGAAGTGGCCAGTTGGTGTCGCCCTCTCCCCGTTTTTAACCTCCTCGCGACTGATTTATTGTATTGGTCAGTGGGTTTTATATTGATTGACTGAGATTAAATATCTTTCAAAATGATCTCTGTTGTTAATTTGTCATTTTTGCCTGTTTCAGGAGCTACGGAGCGTTAAGTGCCAGATTGCTGAGTGCAGTCCTGGATCCTCTTTTTGTCCCTTCCACGATTTTTAGTCACTTAAGCTGCTCTACGTTCAATTTTGGACCTGAAAAAGAGCTGTTGACGTCACATAGAAGGCAGAATTACTCCTCTTCAAACATAACAACTGATCAGAATGATCACTTCAGAGCTGTCTGTCCTTCAGTAAGTTATACACCCAGTTTCAAATCATTTATTTATCCTCAGTATTGCGCAATAAAGATGGAAACATACATTATTTGTATTATAAATACCTAAACAGAGATTTAAGCGTGTTTTCCTGTCCTTTTTTCTTTAGGGACTCATCCAATGAGTCTGGAGCAACTGATGCTGTTAGTTTAAGTATGAGCATGAGTGAGATTGAAGATCCAGAAATTAAAGGCAAAAAGAAAAGAGGGAGACCTGGAAAACAACAGCTGGTATGTATCCAGTGATGAAGAAACCCAGTTGAAAAGTCTGAGCTGAAGATTCTCTCTGAAACCTCATACATATATACCTATATCTGAATACCAATTAATGACTCTGCAGACCTCTAATAAGAAGCCCCGAAAGTCCCCAACAGACAAGGCCCCCAGTGTCACGAGAGGACGGGGAAAAGCCAATGGTGTCGCTCAGCATAACGGAGATGGTGGAGACCCTGTCACTCTGTTTGAGGTTGTCAAATTGGGAAAGAGTGCCATGCAGGTATGCAAAAGATCTGTGGTCATACCTGGAATATAAGCGTGGATAACTGTAATATTTATCCAAGTATATTTATGTTCTTACTTGGAATTAGACTCCTGTTTGAAACCTGTTTGATACGTTGTGTAACAGTTGATAGAAGACAACTGTTTCCACTGGCAAAGAAACATTAAAAGTCTTTGTGCATGTGCAGTCTGTGGTGGACGAGTGGATCGAGTCATATAAACAGGACAGAGACTTGGCGCTGTTGGATCTCATCAACTTTTTCATCCAGTGCTCAGGATGCAAAGGTACAACCAACAAAATTAGAGCCTAAAACAGCCTGTTGAACCTATGTCAGACGGCTGTTTTTATGCCTCTGCAACCAGGCACCGTAAGGATCGAAATGTTCCGGAACATGCAGAACGCAGAGATCATCCGCAAGATGACGGAAGAGTTTGACGAGGTAACTGCTAACGCCTAAGTGTTCCTGCTGAAAGGTGTTTTGGTCTTTTAAGAAGGCAAACTAAAAATGCTTCTGTGTGTTCTTGTCCACAGGACAGTGGGGATTATCCTCTCACCATGCCGGGGCCCATGTGGAAGAAGTTCCGCTACAACTTCTGCGAGTTCATCAGTGTTCTGATCCGCCAGTGTCAGTACAGCATCATCTACGACGAGTACATGATGGACACAGTCATCTCGCTCCTCACCGGCCTCTCTGATTCTCAAGTGCGAGCATTCCTGTTGCAGAAGAGAAAGGAGGTGGGCCAAAGATTTTTATTAGGAGCTTTTCTAAAATGTGGGTCACCTGCATGATTTAGTAGTACCTAACTAGTATAATTTTCTATTTGCAGCTTCAGGAAAACCAAGATGAAATAGAAAACATGATGAACTCTGTCTTCAAAGGAATCTTTGTGCATCGTTATAGGTACACTTTTTTATTATTAATAATTTTTAATGAATGTGTTTTATATAGCAGTGATTAAAAACAGCCCCTTGTGTGTTTAGAGATGCGATTGCTGAAATCCGAGCCATCTGTATCGAGGAGATTGGAGTGTGGATGAAACTGTACAGTGATGCTTTTCTCAATGACAGCTATCTGAAGTACGTAGGCTGGACACTACATGATCGGGTAAGCACCCAGACACCAGCTGGTCCTTTTCCTCGAAGTCCATTTAAATCTCATCTATCTTTTCAGCAAGGAGAGGTGCGTCTCAAGTGCCTGAAAGCTCTACAGAACCTTTACACTAACCGAGAACTGTTCCCCAAATTAGAGCTTTTCACCAACCGCTTTAAGGTAACGTCTGCCAAACAAAACGGACCGACTTTATTTCAGCCTTATATTCAAGTTCAGAACTAATGTTTGACCTGCTTCACCTTTCAGGATCGCATAGTATCAATGACACTAGATAAAGAGTACGACGTGGCCGTAGAGGCCATCAGGCTTGTTACTCTCATTCTGCAGTGAGTAAAGGTTCAGCTTTTAAATCCATCTTTCTATGTGTAAATCCTTCAAACACAAAGTCTCACATTAAAACCTTGGGGTCCTCTCAATTTTACTGGCCTTTTTAAATAACTGCATCAAATGTGACTTAATCTGTGGATCTTTTGCAGAGGCAGTGAAGATGCCCTGTCCAACGAGGACTGCGAGAACGTCTACCACCTGGTTTACTCCGCCCATCGACCAGTGGCAGTGGCCGCTGGGGAATTTCTGCACAGAAAGTGAGCAGAGTTCAGTCCAGTTCATTCTAGATTAATATGAAATGAAATTTGGCTTGGACTTGCGCTGAGCCTTGCTTCGAGTTTTTATTAGCATATTAAACTTGACTGACTTTGGCATTTACTGATTCATCACCTACTTTCTGTCTGGAAGGTTGTTCAGTCGGCATGACCCGCAGGCAGAAGAAGCCCTGGCCAAGCGCAGGGGAAGGAGCAGCCCTAATGGAAATCTAATCCGCATGTTGGTGCTCTTCTTTCTGGAGAGTGAGGTAGCCCACAAAACATAACTGTTTTTCTTGCACCAAAGCACGTTTGGGTGTTCAATGATAGTGTTTTTCAAGTACTCAGTATTCATTTTCTTTCATCAATTTCATTCCTTAAGTTTCATACACCTACTCTTTCTCTGCACGTAGCTCCACGAACACGCTGCGTACCTGGTGGACTCATTGTGGGAAAGTTCCCAGGAGCTGCTTAAAGACTGGGAGTGTATGACTGAACTTCTGCTGGAGGAGCCTGTGCAAGGAGAGGAGGGTAGGGCAGAGACACGGGCTGCTTTTCACGATCCGAAGTTTCATTTAAGCCGTAAACCAGCACGAGACGCTGATCGAGACCTCGACGCTCTGCTTCTGCCTCTCTTCTCTACAGTTCTGTCCGACAGACAGGAGAGCGCTCTGATAGAGTTGATGGTGTGCACCATTCGACAGGCAGCAGAAGCACACCCGCCCGTTGGCAGAGGCACTGGCAAACGGGTCAGCACACATTTCACGATACATTCATCAGTCATGTTAAACCGACGATTAAACTGATGTGAGGTCAAAACATGCATCCATTATTTCCCCGTTTCATTTTACATGTTTTGTCGTCCAGGTTCTGACAGCAAAGGAGCGGAAGACTCAGATAGATGATAAAAACAAACTGACGGAACACTTCATCATGGCTCTGCCCATGCTTCTGTCTAAGGTAAGAGGCATGGGGAGGTGATTCATGATCGGGCTGTTTGCAGAAAAGATTAATTGAATGTTTACTTCGGTGCACCAACATTTGAAGGATGACTTAATTGAAATGTAATTAATGTAAAGAAAGGTCAGGTGAATCACTGTCTGTTTTCTGCCTGTGTGACCTTTTATTTTCTACCTTCCTCTGTAGTACCAGGCAGACTCCGAGAAGGTGGCCAACCTCCTGCAGATCCCTCAGTTCTTTGACCTGGATGTCTACAGCGCCGGGCGCATGGAGAAGCATCTGGATGCCTTGTTAAAGCAGATCCGGCTGGTGGTGGAGAAGCACATCGAGACAGATGTACTCGAGGCCTGCAGTAAGACCTACAGCATCCTGTGTTCTGAGGAGTACACCATCATGAACCGCGTGGACATCGCCCGCTCACAGCTCATCGACGAAATGACCGATCGCTTCTCACATTCTGTTGAGGATCTGCTGCAGGAGGTCAGGCCTGATGGAAAAAAATCCTGAAAGATGCGAGATCTGGGCAGGGCAGAGACATAGATTTGGTACACTAAGAGGCGTTTGCTGTTTTCAGGCTGAGGAGGCCGATGACGATGACATTTACAATGTCTTGTCTACTCTGAAGAGGCTCACAGCTTTCCACAAGTACGTACAAACTTCTAATTTTTTTTTTTTTCTTGTTCAAATCTGAAAACAAAATAGCTGCAACTTAAAAAATGAATATCAAGCTTTGGAATTAAAAGTTACTCTAAACTTTCTGATTCAGAGTGGGGACTCTTGTGTGTGTTTTCCTCTGTTCTCCTGTCTCAGCGCTCACGACCTGACCAGATGGGATTTATTTGGGAATTGCTACCGGTTACTGAAGGCCGGCATCGAGCAGGGCTCCATGCCAGAGCAGATAGCCGTCCAGGCGCTCCAGTGCTCCCACTACTCCATCCTCTGGCAGCTGGTCAAGATCACAGAGGGTGCCCCGAGCAAGGTGTGTGAAAGAATTGATTCCTAACGAATGCTAGGTGTCTACTCCTCAAATAAATAGGCACTTCTTGGTATTACAGAAAGAAAATTGTCTTCAGTGATAATCAATAGCTCTCTTTGCAGTTTCCTTCTTAGTTCTTTCACTGCTCTTTATTGGCCTTTTCCAGCATCACAACAATGTGTATTGATTTGTTTTCTCCGGTGGTTTGATGATGTGATTTTGACTTTGTTTGACTGGCACAGACATCTATGCGTGTGTGTGTTTGTGTTTGTGTGGTGCCTTTATGTTTTTGTGTGTGCCTACAGGACGACCTGGTGGCTCTGAGGAGAGTGGTGAAGTCCTTCCTGGCTGTATGCCAGCAGTGTCTGTCAAACGTCAACACACCGGTCAAAGAACAGGTAGAAACACACCTGTAGCTATTTTAACAGTATATTTTTCTCTATCCAATAGGTATACTGGGTAAGAATATGGCTGTATGCGTCTGACATGGTTTGTGGATCTTTTCTCAGGCATTTATGCTCCTCTGCGACCTGCTGATGATCTTTAGTCATCAGCTAGTTTCTGGTGGCAGGGAGGGTCTCCAGCCCCTGTGTCTTTAACCCCGATGGCACCCTGCAGAACGAGCTGCTGAACTTTGTCCTGGACCACGTCTTTATCGACCAGGACGATGAGAGTCAGAGCATGGGTAAGCGAGCCGGAAGATGGGTCTGTTTGCTTTTTGTCTTCATTCAAACGATGTAATGCTTCCCTTCGCCTGTAGAGGGAGACGAAGAAGACGAAGCCAACAAGATCGAAGCTCTGCACAAACGGAGAAATCTGCTGGCGGCTTTCTGTAAACTCATCATCTACGACATCGTCGACATGCCTGCTGCTGCTGACATCTTCAAGCACTATATGAAGGTAAAGTACCTTGGGAGCAGAAAAGTAAACACATTTGTCCCATGAAGGGACAATTGTTTAACCTCAGCGATTCTCTTTCAGTATTATAACGACTATGGCGACATCATCAAAGAGACTCTGAGTAAAACCAGACAGATTGACAAGATCCTCTGTGCCAAGACGCTCATCCTCAGCCTGCAGCAGGTAAGCTCAGAGAGTAGAGGAGCCTTCAGTATAAAAACACAACGGTTGAAACCACGTGTTCTTTAGCTTCCCAGCGCTCTTGTGCAGAAACGCCTTTTGACATCTGTCTTGCAGCTGTTTAACGAATTGCTCCAAGACCAGGGACCCAACCTGGACCGAACCTCCTCTCACGTCAGTGGCATCAAGGAGCTCGCACGCCGTTTTGCCCTCACATTTGGCCTGGATCAGATTAAGACCAGAGAGGCTGTTGCCACGCTGCACAAGTAAGCCTGAGTGGACGGGCCAGCAGACTCACACAGGAATCTTGTTTAGAATAAAGAGTGGAATAATGCCTATTGTCTCTGCGCTGTTACGGTAAATAACTTTCTGTTTTGACTTCTTTTTTATCAGGGATGGAATAGAATTTGCATTTAAGTACCAGAATCCACGTGGGCCAGAGTTTCCTCCTACTAACTTAGCCTTCCTCGAGGTTCTCAGTGAGTTCTCCTCCAAATTAATTCGCCAAGACAAAAAGACAGTGTAAGTGCTTCCATCCTTCTTTCAGTCTCCATGTTTGCAAACGTGATGATGATGATGATAGTTTAATTTGCCGCACCTCTCCTTAGTCACTCGTACCTGGAGAAGTTCATGTCGGAGTCGATGTCGGAGCGCCGGGAGGATGTGTGGCTGCCGCTGATCTCCTACAGGAACAGCCTGCTGACCGGAGGAGATGAGGACCACATGTCCGTCATATCAGGCTCCAGCAGCAAGACCGGTTCAGTCCGGAGCAAGAAGGGTCGACCGCCGCTGCACAAGAAACGCATCGAAGGTCGGGAGACGGCTGCCCAAAAAGCACTTCTGCTCTCTTTGCAGCTCGTCTCTTATTGGATCTTTCAATTTCAGAGGAGAGCAGCGTGGAGGGCTCGTGGATGATGCGCAACGACACTCTGCCGACACCGGGAGCGCTGCAAACACCCCAGCTCACATCAACGGTCCTCAGAGAGAACAGACCAGCAGAACACATACCAGACCCAGACTCAGAGCCGGGCTCAGAGAACGACTATGTACATAAGTGAGTGTGAGAACACACACACACACACAGAAGTGCAGCGTTGCCAGGAGAGCAGCTCAAGAAGAGGACTCGTGTGTTGCCAGTTCCCAGATGCAGATGTCGTGGCTCGGTCAGCAGAAGATGGAGGAGGTGACCAGAAAGGACCGCACAGGCATGAACTACATCAAGTCCCGCAGCAACCAGGGCGTGCGACAGACCGTGTAAGCAGGGTTGGCGTAAATGTGTCTGTGTTTATCGAGTGGGAAGCCGATAAGACGAGCGTTGATGCACCTTGTTTCACTCCGACCAGGCGCGGCTTGATGGAGGATGACGCAGAGCCCATCTTCGAAGATGTGATGATGTCGTCACGGGGCCAGCTAGAGGACATGAACGAGGAGTTTGAAGACACCATGGTCATCGACCTGGTGGGCAAATTCACTCTTTCTCACAAGGTGAGATGTGTGAACTCGCTGACTTTGACTCATCTGTGTTTTAGCCGCCATCGAGAAACAGACGCGAAAGAGCGGAGCTGAGACCAGATTTCTTCGACTCGGCAGCGATGATCGAGGACGAGTCGGTACGGGAAACAGTGATAAAAGCCACACGTTTTCAGCCACTTCGTTGGCTAACCAGCCAGTAGCACGTCTTCTCTGACTGATGCTCTCCTGTTTGTTGTTCCAGGGATTCACCATGCCAATGTTCTAGTCTGGGGGAAAGAGGTTCCTCAAATAACCTGCCAGTCAAACTCTCAAGAACAGGACAAAATCATTGATGAAGTTTTGACATTTCTCTTTCCAAGACACGATGGAAGGATCTACATCAGGCAGATCTCCAGGATCCCCCCCCACCCCGTAGGCTGGGTCTCACCTGGGAATGTGGACCAGTGACCTCTGAGGCAGACCAGATGATCCGGAATCACGTCCTAAACGAACCAAGCACTTTGTCTTGATTCTAATCTCCCTCCTCTTTCCCCGACAGTTGGATTTACGGGTGGCTGTTAGGCGCAGCTCTGATGGCGCTCTGGTTGGGCTCTCTGTTAGGGCTCCCAGTTACAAGGATTTACGGATGGTCAAGGTAACAGCCTGTACAGACCACGTCCCGTTTTAGTGTTGCACTATGATCCGTCAGGTTGTCACACACACAGATCTTACTACTAAATGTTCTTCTTCCTTTATTTCCACCCACTGACCCTCCCTCCCTGCCCTCTGAGTCTTTGTACATGGTGGTGCTGGTGTGTGACGTGTGTAAAGTGTTGATGGTGGTGATGAGTAGTCACAGGCACACCGAGGTCAACAGCGGTAGACCGTCCCGGAGGAAGCGATGTAACTGTGTTGTCTGTGCGATGTCAAAGCGAAACCGCGTGTTTGTGATTTGATGGAGAAGCCACCCCCCCCCCCCCCCACAAACCCACTCAGAGCTCAGACTATTTCTGCACAGACCCTCCAGTAACAGCTTTTTGAAATCAAACTTAAAAAAAACAAACAAAAAAAAAAACAAGCATATTTTGAATTCTGTAGCTTTAGTACAAAAGTTTTAAATCAAGCGTTTTTGTCTGTTTGTACAGTTTGTTTTTGTTTTTTTTTCTTAAATATGTACCTTGTTTGTTGCCAAATGGTGGCCTACATACCTACAGTATATTCGTGCCCCCGCACCTTCACTTTTCAGTCGTGTGTAGCGGTTCCCAACCAGATTGTTTGCAGTAGGATAGCAGCTTTCTGAAGCGCTGCATGGTCTGATTGTAATCGTTTCAGAGTTTGGTGTAACACCTGATTCCGTTCTGTTCACAGGTCAAAACAAACCTGCTTACAGCGTTCTAAGATTTTAAAAAGTTCACAACACCAATCACATCCAGCGCAGTTGTGTCCGAGAGATTCGTTCGAATGTGTTCTGAATACTTTCAGCCACATCGTCCTTCACTTAACGTAGGTCAAATCATTTATCTTTTTCGACTGGCTTGCAGCCCTGTAAATATCGGAGACAGTTGGATCTTTTCTGCAGTGCAGTTCACATCAGTTGCCCTTAAAATCCTTTAAAAAGCCTGTTTTTTTTCTGTGAGTCTAAAGTCTTTTTAAATAAATAAAATCTGTTATCAATTTTTGGTGAACGGTTTTGTTTCTCAGCAATAAATCAGCCTGGAACAGATGCGTTTTGAAAAGGGCATGCTGATTAAGTTACACTCTGTGTAAACAACTTTGTTAATTTTGTTTTTTTCCTTTTGTTATTCACAAGTTTTCAGCGGTTTCGCAACCTCCGGGGAAATGCGTGCCTAATTTTTGAGCAAATTATTACATTTGAATTTTGTCACTTCAAAAAATTCTCCACCATTAAGTTGTTAAAACCTCTGAAACCGTAGTTTGTGTTATGTTAGTGAAGCGAGTTTATTCCAGCTCAGCTTTCTGAATTCTAACCCCTGATTTCACAACAGTTCAGTCACAACTTTTACTCTGAAAATGGATATGTGGTGAAGTTCAGAGGGAAGGCACAGTCCTAGATTCTAGAGATGTTTCTCTTTATGTGGAGAAACTCAGTACAGACCAGTAAAAAAAAAATCTGGGAAGACTGCATAGCGATGGGCTGAAGTAACGGATTTTTTGCTGACCTTTTACTCTGTTCAAGTGAAAATGCAACCAACTTTTCAGATACAGTACTCGGTGTTCCGCCCTCCAGCTGAGAAACTGGGAGCGGAGTGGTAAAACAAGACAGCGTCTGGGTCTGGAGGTTGCCGTGACACTTCACCAACGTTGCAGTCGTCCCACAGCGGCTGCTGTTAGCTAATGCGATAGCAACGGCGCATTACAGTGGAATGTTGGCGTGTTTCTTCCAGGGGTTGACCTGCTTCTTGCTGGCCAGCACCTCCAGATCTCTGCAGAGCTTTTTGCGAGTGCTTGACGGCTCAATGATGTCATCCACGAAACCTGAAACATTGGGTGCAAAAGGAAGACTCTAAGCACAAATACGCGAAAGAGGCCTGAAGACGTCCAGAGAGCTGAGGAGACGTGAACGTTCACCTCTGACGGCAGCCGGGAAGGGGTTGGCGAACTTCTCCACGTACTCGGCCTCCGCCTCGGTCTGGTTGTCCTTGCCTCTGAAGATGATCTGGACTGCACCCTGAGAAGGAACCCAAGCGCAGCAATGCTAAAACCTGGATTCAAAGAGGGATTCGCGAGGCAAGCGGGTGTGAGCGTACCTTAGCGCCCATGACTGCAACCTCAGCTGTGGGCCAGGCGTAGTTCACGTCTCCTCTCAGGTGTTTGGAGCTCATTACGTCGTAGGCCCCTCCGTATGCCTGACACACACACACACACAAACCCTCTCAGCCTTCTTTAAGGAGACCTTCTCATCATGGCTGAAGATAAGGAGTTGTGCGACGCACCTTCCTGGTGATGACTGTTATCTTGGGGACTGTGGCCTCTGCGTACGCATACAGCAGTTTGGCTCCGTGTCGGATGATGCCTCCGTACTCCTGAGCCGTACCTGTTTGGAGAGTAGCGACGCACGTGTAACAGCCTGTGATTGGTCAACAGTTGGAATCGCGGTTTCAAAGAACACCTGGAAGGAAGCCCGGCACATCCACAAAAGTGATGATGGGGATGTTGAAGGCGTCACAGAAGCGAACAAATCGGGCTCCCTTCACGGAAGAGTTGATATCCAAACAGCCTGAAATTAGAGCAACACTAAAAGACACTAGAAAGAAAAGGAAAGCACGCTCAGAAGGCTGGCAGTCCTTGAGTTTACTTACCGGAGGCCACTTTGGGCTGGTTCCCCACGATGCCGACAGTGCGTCCGTTCATCCGGGCGAATCCCGACCACAATGTTTTTGGCGTAGTTGGGCATGATCTCAAAAAAGTCTCTCTCGTCCACAATCTAAATTGACAAAGTTGGAGAAACTATAGCAACTTGCAGGGACTGGGCGATAGCTGCAGGCTTGTGCGTGTACCGCGTGGACGATGTCCAGCATGTCGTAGGCTTTGGTTGACTCAAAAGGGACGATGGTGTCCAACGAATGCACCAGGCGATCACTGACAACACAAGAAGGCGGAGAGGAGTTGGAGATGGAGGATAAGGTTACAGATGAGGCGAAGGCGGGGGCTTACCTGGGGTCGTGGCATTCCCTGATGGGGGCGGGGTCCTGATTGCTCAACGGCAGGAAGTTAAAGAACTCCCGCATGTTGAGCAGGGCCTCGACGTCGTTCTCAAAAGCGTGGTGAGCAACTCCTGCACAACAAGACATCAGGTCATTTAGGCTAGGAGGACTGGAAGGAGCCAGTTCTAACTCACCGGACACGCTGGTGTGAGTTTTGGCTCCTCCGAGCTCCTCTTGAGTCACGTCTTCATTGGTGACAGATTTGACGACATCGGGTCCAGTAATGAACAGATACGAGGTGTCCTGTCCACAAACATACACAATAGCTGTACCTCTACACTTTAAATACCATTTATTATGTTTAAACAAAGTTTAGCGTCACTTAGCAGGACAGCACCTTCACCATGAAGGTGAAATCTGTGAGGGCCGGAGAGTAGACAGCTCCTCCAGCGCAGGGGCCCATGATCAGGGATATCTGAGGGATGACCCCCGAGGCCAGAACGTTCCTCTGGAACGCACAGCGGGAATGAGTTGGAACGCTTGCACAAGACGAACGACACAAAACCTTTGGCTGGGTGAATACCAGGAAGATATCAGCGTATCCGGCCAAAGACTCCACCCCTTCCTGGATCCGAGCTCCGCCGGAATCGTTCAGCCCGATGACTGGAGCTCCCACCGTCATGGCCTGGTCCATAATCTGCACCCAGAACATTTAAATGCACTAAATTACATTAAAAAGCACTAAGATATGAAGGAATGGCACAGACGGTGTGAAGATGCTTCAAGGTTTGTTTACCTTGCAGATTTTCTGTGCGTGAGCGCCTGACAAACTGCCACCAAACACCGTGAAGTCCTGCAACCAAAAGCGAAAGGACGTCAGCGCAAATATGGTGCTGGTAAGTTACTGTACCTTGTCTGGGTTTTTTCTTTTTTTAAATTTTAGAATATTGTACCTGACTGAACACATATACCAGCCTGCCATTGATCCTGCCTCGGCCTGTCACAACACTGTCACCAGGGAACTTTTTGAAAGGAAACACATGTTTAAAAGGTCAGACGAGGAATCAGGGGACAAGACTTGGAAAAGCTGCAGCCTGCCGGGGCCGGTACCTTGTTCCTGTCCTGGTCCATGCCAAAATCGGAGCAGCGGTGCTCCACAAACATGTCCGTCTCCACGAAGGAGTCCTGGTCCAGCAGAAGCTCCACTCGCTCCCGGGCTGTCAGCTTACCCTGAAATACATACCTTCTTTACTTTGACATGAACAAATATTTCAGTTTTATGGAGATACAATCAGTTTTACTATAAGAACACACTAAGTTTTAGATTTTGTATGCATGTTTGCTAGCAATAACTGATAATGTTACAGCATTTATTCCACTATACTAAGATTGTATGTATAATATATGTACTACAAATGCTAAACTTTCAGCCATTATTTCTTTCTTAGTTTTTATTGCAGAACATTAGACTAATGTTGAATGTACCCCATCCGCATGTGCAGAAAGCACAACTGAATGTTTATTTTAAATAACAAATGCACAGTTTTTTAGTATTCAGCTACAATTACCCTTTTGTGCTGGGCATCTATTCTGTTCTGACCTCCCCCGACTAGCGCCGCCTTCCGTTTCTTGTCAATTCTTTCCTTAACCGACATGTGGCTGACGGAATACCGGCGACATTGCCGCAGCAGGTTCGTCTGTGGGACAGCGGCAGCGATCGCACCATGTTTCGGTAGGGTCAGACTTCCAAAAGAAAGCCTTAACCCGTGAACCAGTCCGCAGCTGATACGAGCAACAGTGAAGGCCGCCATTTTTACCCTGCGCGATCGAAGGTGACGGAGCCGTTCAAGTTGATAGACAGGAGTTTGACCCAATAGAAGAAGGGGGTGGGGTCAAACAGCCAATTAGGACAAAATATTTGGGATATGGGCGGGACATTATGAGAATCGTGTTTTTTCCTGCCACGAGTCGCTTAAAAAGTAGTTTTTTGCCCTGAGTTTGACTAAAAAGTACTTTGATTAAATAAGCCTTTTCGAAAGTATGACAAAAAAATCGCTAAACAATTGTTTAGATGATTAAGAATTTATTAAGAAGTAGTATTTTCAAAGAATAAGGAGTTCATACTAATACTTTCTGGTTATTTTACAGAACGCGTCGTTTTTAAAAAAACAACTATTAAATTGCCGGTAATTATTTTGGTACTCGAAAGCTGTAGTCCGGAACCACAGCCAAATAAACTACTATATATACCGGGTAAGGTCCCGTCGTATATTACGGTAACCAAGGTAACTAGACAAAATCTCGCGTTATTATCGTGACTGGAGAGGTTGATGCGAGGAAAACTGGAGGCTCGAGTGATTGATGCATTTGTAAAACGGATATTTGGCAATGTTTCGACTGCTGCTTAATTATCATATTAAATCTGACCAAAATCGCACGATTTCAATTTAGAGTCCGCATTTCCTTCAGTTGCTTAAGGTATGAGCTGCTGCTAGGCGACTAGGGTTTTTTTTGCTTGCGAATTGTGCTAGCCATGCTAATTTTAGCTGGTTAGCTTTGTTTACATCAAGTGCGCGCCTGGAATTTTAAAGCTGCATTCTAACCAAAAATATGGGTTGTTCGGATTAACTCTTCTTTCAGTTAGGCATCGATGAGGAAGGGCACTTTAAAGTAAATGGGCCGTAAGGCCAGTTTCGACCACCTATCCTGTTAAACGTTTTGCTAATCCAAGCTACCACACGCCACACAATGCTAACCCTTTGATCATTTGAGTCAGTTTTAGCTATTATGTAGCACAGGATAGCACGAGCAGTCCTAATTTGTTTTTAAATTATTCGAAACTGTGTAATTTAAAAACAATCCTCGGTAAAGTATTAGGAACTAGTGATGCTAACTCCAACCGCTAGCGTAGCTAGCGTCTCTGTTGTGCGTGTCATTTGATAACCGCTACACCATGCTCCGTCTGTAGTTGTGTTTATCATTCATTCGCGGCTGCATTAGCATTCTGGAGCGGCTGATTTTTGCTCCCCGAGGTCAGTCTGTATCTCAGCTCTCCACCGTAAGCTTTGGCTATCTTTAGTATTTCGCAGCTTGTGGTCGGATCTTTTTGCCGTGTTTTCCGACGCCAGCCGAGCGATGAACCCCGTCAACGCAACCGCTCTCTACGTGTCCGCCAGCCGGGCCGTTCTGCAGTGCGATCCGAGGAAGCCTAACACCTTTTCGGATATGTACACACTACTGCCCTTCTTCCGCCAGTCCCTCGCATGCCTTGTCTGTGGTAAGCATCCCAAAATCACTCTTTCGTAAAACAGTTGCTCTATAACCGCACTGCAGTGAGAACAAATGTCATAATAATAAATATTGAATACATGTCATTCTACCGAACGATTTGCCGGTTTATCGGAGTGAACGTGGGCGTACGTGTACCCACAGCGTGTTGACTCGATTTGTCGGGCTGCTGAGCGGTCTCCTTAGCAACCGAAGCTGAGCCCCAGTCATCTGTCCACTTGTGAAGACAGATGACTCCTCTGTTGTTGTGTCTACCGCAGAGCCATGTGTCTGTGAGCCTATTCATGCTTTATTTACCCTCTCCGCCTGGCTACTGGAAAAGCAACACCTGCACCTTCTGCATTTAGAGATGAACAATACCAACTCTTAAAGAGGTTCCCGATGAAATCATATCTGTGTCCTTATGCAAGTTTAAACAGGCTTGAAAAAGCAGGAATTTGGTCTGGTTGTTAAACTGGTTCTAATGGGAATAGCACATCGGCCTAATGAACTGATAAACATGTATGTTGACAGCTCTTTAATCACTGTCCCAGGTAAACTGCTCCAGGATCCTGTTTCCCCTACGCATCCAGAGTGCGAGCATTACATCTGTTTGGGCTGTAAAGGCCAGAAAATGCAAATCAGGACATCGTGCAGCCGCTGCAAAGACTATTCTACCTTCCAAGAAAACAAACAGCTGTCTCTACTGGTGCAGTCCTACAGGAAGCTTTGCCTCTATGTTACTCATTCACCATTGCTGCAGTTAATTAGCAGCCACGTCGGGGGGTCTCCAGAGATCATGGACTTGTTAGAGGAGGTCCTAATGACTCATGAAGAAGACATTGAGGCAGATGACCCGGGCTTGGCACCGGAAGAAGTGAACCTCTCTCTCCATGAATCTCTTACGCCAACAGAGGCACCGCCAGCCCCTGCAGAGCTCTCAGCTGTACCACAGAGCTCTTCCTCTGACCCTCCTTGTTCAAACGGACCACAGGGATGCAATGGAGAAGTGCTAGAAGAGCTAGAACCTTCGTCTCCTGAGCTGGAAGTATGCGAGTTGGTGGAGGAACAGCAACAGGCAGGCCTATCTGCGTCCCATTCTGGCTGCAGTGGTCTCGAACTGAGCCTGGCTACTGGACCTCTAGCCCCACCCCCAGGCACCATGTGCCCGCTCAGGGATGGAGAATCCGGTAACAGGGAGCTGGAAGAGGGGGAGGTGTTGCTTCTGAGTGTGGAGGAGGTGTTACAGACTTTGGATCCCCTTCAGCCCGGTTGTGATTCCACTCACATACAACCAGATAGAACTCACGCAAACACAACCGACAGAGCACATGCACAAATGTACATACAGCTGGACGCTGCTCACAACTACACGCAGATTCGAACGAATAGGACTAGCGCGCTCGTGAGCCAAGGCGCTCACATAAACTCGTCCTCCTTTGATCCTGCTCCAACCTCCAAGCGGCTGCCGGTGCGCCTCAAACGGAAGCGCTCTCGCTCCGAGAGCGACCGCGAAAAGGTGAAACCACTCTCCATCGCCTCCATCTTGCAGGGCTCCTCCCACCCACAGACGCCGACCTCCACGCAGACACTACACACACAAGCACCTACGTCCTCCTTGCCCGTGCCAGCTCACACGTACTCCTCCCTTCCTAATGGGGTGCCTGCAAAACAGAGTCGCCCTGCGCAAAACCACGGCAGAAATGCCAGGAAGCACGTGGAGTCGGGAGCCAAGAAGCCCCACTCAAAGGGCCGCGGAGGTGGCGGAGGCTCCAAAAGCAAGGACGCAAGCAAAGATCAGCGGCTGATGTCAGGCTGCCTCGTACCCCCAGCACCTGTCAGGCCCCCGTATAAGAAACCAGTAGAAAAGAAAGGATGCAAGTGTGGCAGGGCCACCCAGAATCCCTCCGTGCTGACCTGCAGAGGGCAGCGATGTCCCTGCTACTCGAACCGCAAGGTAGGATGGGGAGTGTGTTTCTTTATCCTGGAGGTTACCTTTTCCAAATGTACTTTGGGTAAAACAAATAACCGCTTGTTGTTTTCCCTCCCAGGCGTGTTTGGATTGTATCTGTCGAGGTTGCCAGAACTCCTACATGGCCAACGGTGAGAAAAAGCTGGAGGCTTTCGCTGTGCCAGAGAAAGCCCTGGAGCAGACGCGCTCACGCTAGGCATCAACCTCACCAGCATCACCGCCGCCGCGGCTCTCCGCAACCCGGCAACCACCAGCATCCGAGCTAACACCCTTCTCAACGTCGCCACGGCAACAGTAACCCCGGTCACCACAGCCTATCTGTCCCCCAGCCCCCCGCATGAGCCCAACTACGAGGACAGCCTGGAACTCTTGATTGGATGAGATACCGACTAAATAAATATACATATATATATATACACACACACACACACACACATACACATACACAACAGACAGCTGGGTGCTGATCGAATGTGATGACTGATGGCTGGGTCTGTCAGTCAACCTGCACTTCCCCAGTCTCCAGAGGGGAGGTGACCCACGGCAGCTATGGCCCCGTTCTCTCTCTCCACTAACCTGCTCCTCTTCTGTTTTGAGAAACGCGTCAGAATAGCATGGATGTGCCAAAGCCTCCTATATCGTGCCTGTGTGTTGGTGTGTATTATTGCCTGTCTGTAGGTAGACCCTAAATACCCCGTTCCAAATGTATTCTGGACTCCAGAGGTGCTATTTCTGTATAGCCCATGCACATACTGTCAGAGGCAATAGCAACCAAAAGCAGGTATTTCAGTTCGTCTGTTCGTTAGCATTCAAGTGTCCACTTTTTTGTTTTGAACAAAAGCAGCATCACGGCGTATCCGGTCAGCAATCTCCACTTTTACTCATGTATTACACCATGCTCGTGTAAGAAACACATCATTGGAGAAAAGGATTGGCCCTTACTGGTCCAGGACCTTGTGCAGGTTTGCACCCGTTATTATGGCTCAACTCTCGACTGTATGCCTTTTTTTTGTCTAATTAACTAAATCTAAGTACTGCTAACTAATTTGTCTTAAGGAGCCTGACTGATGCAGGTGTTGTATAGGCGGCGAGATCACGTCAAAGCACTTGGCTGGCTTCACAGTTCTTCTTTGTGTGTGTGCGGGCGCCTGCTGAGATTTACTGTAATGGCGGTGGGGAGGCGTTTTTTTTTAAGCTGTAAGCACTTAGGACTGATTGACTGGCCAAATTACAGTAAAACCATTCTTGGTTACCATAGCAATAGGAGCATCGACGAAGAGCCTCGGCTTCGGTGTTCAAACACAGTAGTTTACAATAATGCCATGGATTTTAATTAACTGTCCTCTGGAAGAAAAAAAAACAATGTTTCAAGTATGGAATTGTACCTGGCTGTGTGTTTAAAATGAAGCCATAGGTTGCTGTTCAAAGGTAAATATCATGTACATGCTCCCTGTTGTGGTATCCCAACTGATCAGAGATTATTTTTTACATCCATCATATTTTCCCCATCATAGTCGGGTTTTTTTTTGGCCTTTTCTTCTGTATGTTTTGGTTGAAGCACCTTGAAACCCTCCCAGAACTCAGTCTGTCGTTGTTTGTGTTGTTTACCGTCTCTACTACAGCGTGTTTTGTCAGTCCGGCCATGGTGACCAAAAAAAAGAGAGAAAAGACTGGAGAGAGGGCACTGGCAGACCGGGCCGACACCTTCCTCTCTCCTCGAGAGCAGGACGTCACGGGCAGGTTACAGTATGCCAACTTCCCAGTCTGTGTCTACGTTAAAAGGTATTTCCGTTGGGCATTACTTGAACCCTGTTTTTTTATGTTAAAACTTGTTTGCAGAGTGACTTATTATTGCTGAAACATTCACTGCCATAGTATGAAATCATGTAATACAGCAGGAATTAAATGATAGTTTTTTACTTTTTCACTTATGTCTCTTTCTGTCTCCAGGGAACATTTGAACTTATAGCTAAACGCTAACTGAACGTAGCAGCAGGTAAACAGTATAGTTTTATCCCAGTCTAAACCTTTCAAAGCACATTTAAATATTACATCTGTTGAGGATGCTTGATTTTAAGGGCTGGTTGCAGAGAATTTGAGATTGACATGCACCAAAGAACCAGCTTTTCCATACTTTAATGTTAGCACATTGCACCAAAATCAAGTCATTTGTTACTTAGGGAAAAATGACCAAACATATACATCCAACAGCTATTAGGAGAGATTCAAAATGGAGGAATTGCACAATTTCTCATTCTGATTGAAGTGCTCACTACTGAGTCTGTGTAGTCCATCAGTGCTCCTCTGTAAGGCCGCAGCACACGCCGACCTGTGGCTACCACCACTCACCTGCGAGGAAATGCAGCCGCATCATCTGTAAACAACAACCCTGATCCTGGCAGAACGTCTTAAAAACTTGCAGCAGCAGTTGGGATAGAAGCTCCAGAAGGTCCTGCGTGACCAGCGGCTCACCCTGTTGCCCACTGAAATAATCTCAATCCACACTAAGCGGAGGTGGACCACTCCAGATTGGACCGTAATCCATGTTTGCTCTGGTATTTAGCCCCAAAATTGGAGGTGTGAAGGTGGGAAGGATCTTCACTTCCACGTCTTTTAGGATAGTTGGGTGTCCACAGCTCTGACTGTCTCCATCGTGGCCTTGAACGATAACCTTTGACCCTAACCGGTCCATTCTCCCATCCTTAACCCTCAGCTGCTCATATTACCAAGAGACCCTCGGACATCTTTGTCCACAAAGTCCCGTCTTCTCTCTTAGCCCACCAGAAAGGCTCCGAAGTAGCTCGCTCTTCCATCCATCTCCAAGGTGCTGGCGTTGCTAACGGTGATGAAGAGACGGTCGGCAGGCTGTAGGAAGGCGGTCCCGGCCTGGTAGAGGGAGAAGAGGCCTGGCCCCTGGCCCCGGGGCCAGCACACGCTCCGGGATGATTTCATGAGCAGGATGGGCACCGTGTAGGAGCTAATCTGTAGGAAAACAATGTATAAAAAAAAAAGAAGCCTTCACCAACAGCAGCGGCCACTCCACAAACATGGCTGGCCAGACCGGGCAGAGCCAAACCTTCTTGTAGATGTACTGGACCAGCTGTGCTCCGTCCTCCTCCGCTGTCTCTCCATTCGCCTCCCCCTCCGTCTCCCCAGCCGAGGACAGCCTGAAATAGGTCTGGGCGTAGATGTAGTAGAGGCCAGCGTGGGGCACCAGCAGCTCTCCGGCCCTCAGCTCCATGTTCTGCAGGAAGGACAGACCTCTCTGGCCCTCCCACGCTCCGATCCGCTCCCCCAGGTACCCCCTGCTGCTGCGCAGGCCTGCAACAAAAAAAGAGCTTGAACTCGCGGATAAACACGTCGTTTCATACAGCAACTGGCATTGAAAAGATAAACCAGTAAGCTAGGCGCAGTAATAGGAAGTCGAGGCCTTTTTTCATGTTTAAAAACAGGAGGAGGCGACAGACAACGGCCATTTATCATGAGGAAACTGTGAAGAAAGAATGCTGCCTGCGTCGTTTACTGCAGGAGAAATGCATTCTTTAAGCACAAACACGAAAGCTGTGCCAGACCGCATTCTTTACGTCTTATTTTCAGTAAAATGTCTTCATCACAACCCTTTTTCGCTTTGAAATTCGCCAGACATTAATTTTTTTTATTTGTAGCACCAATAACACGGCCGATGTCTGGATCTGGTTATTGTTAGCGTTATTAGGAGGGCTGATGCGGTTTGAAAAGGATACTTTTTCAATGAGTTTCAGGCCGGGGGCATATTATTTGGAGCAAGTACGGCAAGGCTGGGTTGCCTCACAGGCGTCTTTAATGTCGTCACAGTCGTATTTTCCCCCGTCCGTCCTGGAATTCTGACGTTAAATAAGTGCTCCAGGAAGTGGACGTACTTGTGTGAGCTTGTGCTTTCACGTATCCCACGTCTTATATTTGGCCTCACGGCCGCAGCGACTTTTCACCGATGGAATTCTGATGAGCTCACGCTGAACTCCACGTGGAGGTTTATCCAAAGTTTAATGAAAGTTGCGCCATTAGTCCGGGGATCCGGTAACAAGGTTATGGAGCCGGGGCCAGTGAGGAATTTGAACTTCTGGCTCACTTTTGTTCGGGATCCGTTCAGAGAGCCGAGTGTGTTTTGCAAAAAATCTGCTGCTAATGTCTGAGCGATGGATGGTGGAAGAGCAGGAGGAAGTAAACGGAGAACCAGCGACAGGCGTGGAGTAGCCGACGGCAGAGCATGCTGCTGAAGGAAACGCAGGTTCTGACGACACCTCGAGGCGCATTCTTCACCTCTGGGCCCCGAGAAGGCGTGGAAGGAGCAACGCTGAAGCCTGGATATTCAACCCTGCAGCTCCTTAAAGGACCCTCACCGTCTGCCGCCGGAGGCTCCGTAAACGGGGCGATGCCCGTCACATGGGCTGCGACCTTGGGAAGAGGCACCCCCTGAGTCCCGGGGCTCCGGACGGGCGGCAGTCCTGTCAGCTTATCTGGGACAAAAACACCAAGGTGAGTTTGGAATGGGAAATTCTCCGTCAGCGTTCATTAATGGATGGATTGTTGTCACCTCTCATAACGCTAGAGATCTCCTTCTGGAATCTGTCAGCCATGGCCTGAGGTGGGTACCACAAGAAACAGAAAACAGGTTGTCAAGCTTCTTCTTCTGTTTTACAGGATCTATTCTGCAAACTCGAGGAGGAAGAAGTGAATCAGAAACCTTCTCTATGTGGTGGTGTAGCTGTTGTGTGACCTGCCAGCAGGGGTCGCTCTTCTGATCTTCTGCTAGGTCTTGGTCAGCGCCCAGGTTGGTGTTAATGAGGCAGGAAACGCTACCCCGCGAGAAGCTCTCCTGCATCTGCCCCAACAACAGTTGCAAAAGCACCGAGCAGCCAGCGATTGTCTCAAAATACAATAAACAGAGTGATAACAGCAGTCCTGCGAGGAAAACCACTGGAAATGGCCGAAGTCCTCCAACAATAAGTCCAAAATCAACTACTGTGAATGCTTTTGTAGGACGGAAGGCCCTGGTCTACTCTGACGTACATCTGCATGGGGCCGGGGGGTGGGGGGGGCTACCTAGCCAAAACAATTCTGCTTTTCTCGGCAAGAGCACGCAATTCTCGACAAAATCCCTGAACCCCCACCAAAGTCCCCCGCCTGAACTGAAAACACTGGAAATCTGAGTGCTGCATTACATTTTGTGAGTCAGGGAGCTTTTCCTCAGCCAAAGGTCGAAGGTCTAAGGCCACAGCGGTGCGGACTAAAGAGTGTGTGGGGGTCACTGAAGGGGTCACAGGTGTGGGGGGCGTGGTATTCCAGGCCTGTCAGAATCAGCCCGGTGACCTTTAACCCCGCTAACTTTGTCTGCTCTGTCGTCTTTCCCCCGCAGCCCTGTTCAGCCCTGTTCAGCCCTGTTCAGCCCTGCAGACTGGCACTGATCATTCAGTGGGTTAGAACCATCCAGTCAGTGAATGTGATGGTTCACACGCCTGAGGAGTGCGCGTAGCTGCTCCCGTGTCTCCTGGTCCACGCTAAAGAGGACGGGAACTTTGCTTCTCCACATTACGCGCGGAAACGTCTCAAACGCGCAGGTCTGGCGGCATTCTTTGACACCAGATGACCAAAGGCCACTAAACTGTGTCTCCTGTCCCATTCCAGCTGTCAGTCTGCCCTCGTTCGGCGGGGTCGTCGTGTGTGCAGGGACAGAAACGCGCTTTCTTACCGTGTCCAGGACTTTGCTGAAGTAGATGAAACTGACGGCGACGCCGACGACCTGGAGGAGGATGGCTGCGAGGGTGACGAGCGCCAGGCACTGCAGAGAGGCTGAGCTGGCCATGGCTCAGCGTGGAGACGGCACCCCGATGAGCTCCGAGTTCCAAAACACTTCCAGCTGGCAGGACCAGCGCGTTCATGCGCTGCTGCTCCGGGGGGAGGAGGAGGAGGAGGAGGAGGAGGAGGAGGCACGGCGGGGCTGGGAGCGGCTGCGCTGCGAGCATGGAGCCAGGAGGAGGGCTCCATTAATTCACTGTTTTATTGTTACTTTTTGCAAAACGTGAAGGGACGACTTGGATTTTTGTGACGCCTTCCAGTGCAGTCGGAAAAAACGCAAACTGTGTGTGTGTGTGTGTGTGTGTGTGTGTGTGTCCGCTGCAAGCACAGCAAATAGGGCATGTTACCTGAAAGAACGTGCAGATGTGACCTGGCATCACCTGTTTACCACCGTGGAATGTGAATAAAGGACCAAGGCCTGGAAAAGCAAGGCTCCCCCTGGTGGACGGTTCCGCTACAGGCATCTTTGCGCACAGGTGAGTCAAACCTGAAGCACGTTTTCCCCCCCTGAATTGGTTGCATCACATCTGCTCTTTTCACAGCCCCACCACACACACCTCTGGACTGTAAGCAGATGTAGAGACGTTTAAAACAGGCTTCTCTGTTTTTACTGGGACCTTGAACCAACATTAGTGTTGCGTAGCTGCAGGTATCCTGTCCCCCCACCAGCGCCCGTCGGGTTGAGGCCTTTCAGCATCGCCGACTGATGCGGGAGGTGTATTTTCACCTGAGTCAGGCTACAAAAGAAGGAGGAGTGAAACGATGGCTCGCGTGCACAAATGTTTGTGTATTGGGTAGGAAATCGTCGAAGGCGGCCATTGTACTTTTTTCCTGCTATTGTCAGTGATCAGAGAGTAAGCGTGCCGACTGTCCCGCCATTGTTAGTGAAGACCAGCGCAGGAGATTCATTTCTGCCCTTACCAGCCTCAGCGTTAGTTGTTGGGGTGTTTGTGGGAACAGCTAAGTCTTAAATGGGCTGAACGCTTTCCGGCGTTCCCTCGAGTGAGCCGTTTCCCAGAGCTGTCAGAGAAAAGCGGAGTTAGATCTGAAGAGGGCCTCAGGCGAGGAAGATGACACCCTGAGAGAGGCGCCTGTCTCCGCTCCCATGAAGAAGTGTCCGAAGTGTCAGCAACGCGCTTTTACAGCGTTTATGCGCAGGAATTGCAGTATTTTATGGCGTGTTTAAACGTCCCTGCAGACGCTGGGCCGATTAGTCTTCTCATTTATGACTCTTGGGCCAAATCAGTCACCAGCGCGTTAACTCTGCCACACACAGAACAGGTTCTGACTGGCCTCAGAGCGCCGTGTTTGAAACTTGTAAAGGTGCCGCTTGACGTGTTGAGAAAATAGTCCATCTTGGGAAGACTGATGGGAAGTGAGACGAAGGATCCTGCTTTTATCCCTCATTTAAACCCAGAGCAAGCAGCTGGTTATCTTAGATTAGCGCAAAAACCAGACAAAGCAAGCATTTTAAACCCATTTTACTATTTCCCAGCTGTTAAAAGACTGAACAGTAAACAACAGAGACAGTTTATAGACTGGACTCCTTTAGGAATTTCACTTCAAATCCAGAGTAAGCAGAACCAAAGATACAAGAAATGTATTTACCTTGGGTTAGTTGTATTATAGCTATTAATAGGTGAAAATTTAAGCAGAAAGTAATAAAAAAAAAATCATATTCATCTAGGTTTTGGGGGGGAAAGCTGCAGGGAAAAACCAGCCAGCAGCAAAGTAAATGATTGCAAAGCTCAATCTCAGAGACAGAATTGAGGTGGGCTGCAGGGGATTTCCTCACACACAGATTCTGCTCACCAGGAAGGGAACAAGAGGTCGGGGGCTCTGACCCGCCAGCCAGAACGAGAGGGTGAAAACAGGCCGCGACAGAAGTCACCTGAAGGCATCTCCGGCCTTCAGCTGTGCGTTTCAAAGAATGTGCAAGTGTGGCAGCGCGATTGTTGGACTTCCTTTCTTGCCCCCTTTCCAAAAGCTGTGGAATTTCCCTAAATCCCAGCGTGAGCATGACGACACCTCTTTGTCTTACATATAACACAAAGGCAGGAGCTGAAAAAGTGCCAGAGCAGCACAATGAAGGCGGACATTTTCCAGTGGAAGGGTGTCTCCCTGATAGGAAACTACGGACGTGGCACACTGGGAGCTGCTTCACGCTGAGCAAAAGTCCTCGTCCAGAGAGCTTGATTGGCCCCATCTGCCACTTTTGCTGCTTTCTGTGCACTCGTGCTGTGTCTTCCCTCCACCGTGCTGATCAGTCCCACCTGTGCCTTGTTAACCTGCCCTTGCTGATTTGACCCTCCTTTCTCTCTCTGGACCAAAAGTTACTGTAAGTAAAGCCATCCTTGTCCACCAATGTATATTTAGAGATCAAATTTAGTCTGGTTTAAAGAAAGGAAAGAAAAAAACAGTCAACTGTCAAAGTGGAGCTAAAAAAATCAGCTTTAAAGAAACTGTTTCATGTGCTGCTGGTGAGGAAAGAGACATCTGGCTGCTGAAACTTTCAAATAAATAAGGAACATTGTCTTTCCAGTTACTTTAATCATGTTGTATCAAAGGAAAGTGGCGAAAACTTTGATCAACAACTTAATTAGTTGAATTAGCAATAAATTGTGAAATATTGCTAGTAAATTTATGCCCGTAATGGACTTTAGGACACATCCAGGCTGATTGAACAAATATGTCCCTGCTTTCTAGTAACACAAAGAGACTCGTAATAGTCCCCCTGCTGCACGTTGGCCTTGGCGTTAGCATCTTGAAACGGTTAGACTGGCTGTATTTTGAAGTCTATAATAAAGGAAATGTTTCCTCCATGAGCTGGCGTCTTCAAAAAAAAAAAAAAAAAAAACATTTTATAAGCGATTGGAGCTGGAAATCATCCTCACAGAGTTTCAGAGATCAATTGTAAGTTGTTTTGCAGCAATTGAAAGCTGCACGACAGCAACAGAGCTACATTCCCTGGGAAACAGGAAGCATCGTTGAGCAATGAATACAAAATTATCTTCAAAACAGAGATCGGAATTAGCACGCAACAGCTCTCAAAGTATCAAACAACAGTGTGCTCTGCTGTTTGCTGACCTCTTTCACTGCCGTTTTGCATCTTTTCCTCAGAAAACAGCTGACAAAAGCCTGTAAAACAAGCATGAAACCTGCATGTTTTTATTAAAATGTGCATCTGAATCAATAAACCACCAAATTAGGTTAGTGCAAATATGGAAATACAGCATTTATGAGTCACAAAAATGATTGTTACTTCATAAAATCACACACATAGACACATAAAAGCACACAGATGACAACATTACCATAATTTTGGTTTTAGATTAAACAAGGAGCCACAGTAGTGCAGATGTTGATGCAGTAAGTTGCTTTGATTTCAGCGTCTTTGATTTTTAAAGTGAGAAAAAACCATAAAGCGCTCTGAGATGTGGAGAAACATCGCCCTCTAGTGGCTATAGTTTGCATAGGCTGTGTCTGAAAGGGAAGCAGCTGATTCCAATCTTGGAATTCAGTATTTTAAAGGAATCGGAAGAATTTTCAGTCAGCTCGTAACAGCATCGTTGTTGGTTTCTGCAGCTACGCAGGACTTCTTAGATCAGATCATCGTTATCACTCGTCCGCGGCCTCATAAGTTGTCCTTGAGCCAGTTCAGGTACGCCCTGACTGCCTTCTTCCCGATGTCAAAGTCAAAGGGCCAGACGGTCAGGCTGAAACAGCCGTGAAAGCCGCCCTCGTAGTGGTCGTTGGTGACCTCCACGCCTGCGTCCTGTAGGCGGCGAGCGTACATCAGTCCGTCGTCCCTCAACACGTCGAACTCGCACGTGAGGATGTAAGTCCGGGGACACCTGGCCAGCACTTCGGGCCCCGCCAACAGCGGCGAGGCCCTCGCATCCAGCAGCCCGGGCACCTCCTTCCTTTGGTCTGGTGAACCTTTTTCCACAATCACTGGTTTGTGGTTCTTCCTGTACTTGGGCTCCAGCAGGACGGTCCAGTCCAGGCGGGCCCTCACCTCCGGGGTCATGTCCGGGTGGTCCCAGGAGCTGTGGTTGTTCTCCATACACTGCGGCTGCAGGGACAGGTCCATGCCCAGGTACTGCATCCAGAAGCGCACCATGACGTGCCGGGACAGGATGGGCATCTGCTGGTTCTCCAGGTAGGACGGCGTGTTGAAATCCAAGGCCTGCAGCACCGGGTAGACCAAGGCCTGGACGCTGAATTTCACCCTCACGGTGTCGTCGGTGGAAATCTGGAACGAGGAGTAAAAACCCCCTCAGCCTCCAGACCCGCGCGCGTCTTTTTGGCGGGGGACTCCCACCTCTTGGGCGACGGCGGCGGCCAGGTTTCCTCCAGCGCTGTCGCCGGAGATGCCGACACGCTGGGGGTCGACGGCGTATGCGGAGAGGACGTCCCGGGACAAGAAGTGCTTCGCGGCAGCCAGGCAGTCCAAGTACTGCACGGGGAAGTGCACCTCCGGGTACAGGCGATACCTACAGACAACGGTGGAACTCACGGATCCTCGGGCTCTCACGAGGCTCAGAAATGAAAGGGAAGCTACGCTGAACTTACTCAACGGAGACCACGACGGTGTTGAGCTCGTCGGACAGCACCCGGTTGACCATGTCGTACGAGCCTTTCTCTGGAAGGAGACAGAACAGTCGCAGGAAGGAGCAAAAACGACGGGTTCGATGCGTTCTGTCCACTCACTGCCGCTGCCGAGGGCCCAGCCCCCGCCGTGGAGGTACAGCAGACCCCTCCGCAGCTGGCCCTCCCCTCCGGCCAGCGGCTCGTACACACGGACGGGGACCCCGGCGAAGGTGACATCGCTGACCCTGACCTCGGGCGTGACCCCGGACTCTGAGCTGAAGGTGGCCTGGAAGCCTTCGGTGGACTTCCTGAACGTGTCGATGTAATGGCCCACGCCCAGCCAGGACTTGAACGTGGCCTGAGGACAGAAGGTTGAAGAAAAAAAAGAGAGCGTAAACACAAATATCTGTTTGCCAGCCTTCTGCCACTGGGTCGCTTTTCACCCCGTTGAAAGTAGGACAAAGGTGAACACGAAGGGCTGGATCAACTCCTGACGTGAGGCCGGATGAACGAGCTGCTGTGTCGTTAACCCTGAATACTGATATTAATCTGAGGACCAGGTGTTCCATTTATTTTCAACCTTCAACCCCAAGTTACATGTGGGCTTCACTGACAATCAGAATTCTGAAATTCTGTCAATAATATTGTTTTTCTTTGTACTTCTTTAGTCTTTTTTTTAACTGTTTAACACACTGTTCACTTCTTTTCTACTAAATGATGTTTTAAGAATTTTTTTTTGCATACTTGTTGCTAAATGCTGCTAAATCGGCCTTGTTAAAGAGGGTCAAAGTTGAGGTCTGTAAGATTCAAACGCTGTCCTTACTAAATGCAACTGCTATTGCTAAAAATAAAAACAAAACCAGCTGCAGGCCAGATTGTGCATTTGTGTAATGAGCTGTGTAGTGGAACACCTACTGCAGAATTCCACCTGTGCCCACCTAAAGCTCACCAGGTGCATGGTGGTCCTCAGCGCAGCGTCCAGCGTCATCAGCCGCCATTGCTCCTGGATGGCGTCCGGCAGCGGCACGTAGATGTAATAAGCGAGCGCGGCCGTTAATAGCACGGTAACAACGACAGGTAGAGTCCTCATGATGGTTTCCACAGGCTCTCCTGCTC
This sequence comes from Tetraodon nigroviridis, assembly GCA_000180735.1. Lineage (NCBI taxonomy): Eukaryota > Metazoa > Chordata > Actinopteri > Tetraodontiformes > Tetraodontidae > Tetraodon > Tetraodon nigroviridis. Next base: position 296,009 of record CAAE01014066.1, on the reverse strand, counting down.
CGATCTCGCTCCTCGCAGCCTCAGTTAGTCGCTATCGGCTCTCCAAAAGTCCGAAATGACGTCGGCGTCCAGTTTGTAGACTTTTTCCTTTGCAGGTGATGGCTGAGCCGGAGTCCTACCTTGTCTCTTGTGTTCCTTCTGAGTACGCTGCTTTGAATCAAAGCTCCTGACCTTTGATCACCGAGAGCTCGCGCAGGTTCCGTATAGCGGCGGCCGGTTTGCGCATGCGCGGTGGGCAGGTCGTCCTTCCGCCGTCCAGGCTGCAACGGGAGGCTGCGGGGGGTCTGGGACGGCTTGAAAAGTGGCCAAATGATACGCAGTTTATTTGTTTTGGGTTTTTTTTTTTAACTGCATCATTTTTTAAACAAAAATATCTCGCAACAAATTCTTAACTGGAAGTAATATTTATAAAGTACATCCTAGGTAGGCGTTTCACTGAGTTCCGCTTTTTTTTTCTTTGTATTGTTTATCGCCCTTTTCAGGATGTTTCCTAAGCAAACGTCTCTCTCGGAGGCGGTTGTGTCGTAAGATCGAAGGTGCGGCGGAGAGTTTTGGTGTTTTGTTTCCTTTTTGAAATAACAGCAGGACCCAGCAGGCGGTAGTGATGGAAAACGGCCACAAGGGGGCAGCAAACAGCCGCCGAACCGGCTCAGCAACAGAAACAGCAACAGTTGTTTTTCTAATCGCTTTGTGTTCACACTCACTTTAAACTGCACCTAAAATCAGTGTGGTGGAAAATGTAGTGATTATGTTCTGACTATGGGCAGCAATTATATCGAAATAATATAAAATAAGATGCTACGTACATTTCTTTTTGATGCCAAAAATCAATACTATACTTTTCTTTCAAGCGTAATTTGTTAAAGAGAAATTATGTTTACACATAAATGAATAAAGTGTTCTCTTGCCGATGCTGAATGAATTACCTTTAACATTTTTCATTTAGGATAGTGTTGTATGTGAGAGAGATGTTCTGCTCCATGTTGGTAAAATTAGTCTTATAGATTAATCCTCATCGATACTGAACTGCTTACTGGAATCCATTAGCGATGCCGTTGTTGGAAATAGCTCACCGCTACAGCATCGATTGCTTTTCCTTTGGTGGTACCTGTTTCAAAGCTCATTATAGCTGCTTTATTTAGATGGGGGGTTTTTTCTTCAAAAAAAAAAATAAGAAAAACAAGCTCATCGGGACTCAACTAATCGATTACAGCAGCTATTTGGCAAGCTCTCTAATTTAGGCGAGTTTTATTTATGGGGATAAGGTTCAGGGCACAGCGCAAAATGTTATTAAAGGCACCAGGCTGCCAGTTTCAAACACATGGAATTGCAATTACACTGCGTGCATCACTGGCCAGTGAAGTCATCACCCCTGTGACCGGCTTCAAACTGGTCTGAATCCAGGTCACAACAGTGTTGATGGCGTGAAGAGGCTCGCTCTCTCGCTCCAGGCTATTTATTGCATCCTGTCTTCCCATAATTTAACATTTAAATGAACAGCTTGTCCCTCGTGGCTCCGCGTTGGCATGTCAAACAAACGGCGAGGCTGGTGAGGACCTGACCTCGGCTCAGGGCCTCGCCGCTTCAAAACAGGGCGGCCGCACAGCCAGACCGCGTCGGCTCCGACTTCTGGAAGATGAGGTTCAAATACTGTCAGCCTGACCGCAGTTGCTGGGGTCAGTCAGCTCAGCCATGACCCCTGGGGCCACCAGCAGAAGCAGAAACCTGGTTTTAGACAAGACAGGCGGGCAGCAAGCCTGCAGCTGGCGGGAAGTGTCTTTGAAAGCAAACTGGGAGAATTTATTGGATATAAAACCCCCATGAAGCAGCACGGATGGAATCTGTCCCGCTAATTACTTACATGCTTCATATCGCCAAATAGTGATACTAGTTTTTCCAAAAAAGCCTCCAGATAAAACTAGAGAAGCAAGAAACGGGATTGAACACAGCCTCATGCCCGGCTATTTACTCTAACTGATGCTGTGTAAATATTACCTCCATTACAAGTTTTTCATGTACGCTCCTGCCTGTTTTTAATGATTAACATAAAACCAATTAATGTTCATCATTTTAGATTTTCCACCTTTTGACAGGTAAAGGCAGTGATTTCACATATATTCACCCCCCTCCCCCCGACACACACACACACACACACAGACACACCCTGTGACAATAGTGTAGAATAGCCTTCAGGAATGCCACTTTATTGGCTACAAATCTATTTCTGAGGCGACCCACACAGCCGTTTGTTATTTCCCTGCTGGTGCAGAGATGAAACCGGAGGGTTACAAAGACAGCGTGGACCAGCTCTTCCCATCATGCCTCAAAGCATCTGGCTGGAGCATATGTGTCGCTCCTCAGCCATTCCAGGGTGGGACTCTGGATGGCAGCGTTAGAGACAAAAATACCTCCAACTAAATGACCACGCGCTTCAGCCGGAGTAGCAACAAACCAACCAAACAGTCATTATTACGGTGGCTGAACTTGAACCTGAAGCTCCGATGTTCTCGCTCTCACTCGTAGGAGGTTCAAGGTTTTCCACAATTTTGCGCTAAATTCCGAGCCATCGCCTCCAACGTGTCTGTCCACCTCGGACTCATGCAGAGTCAGTGGAAACCAGTTTTCCACTGGTCTCCTGGGGGTATCCTGACTGTTGAAACAGTGCCCGTCCCACATTTCGGAAAAAAAAAAAGTCTCAGCTTGAGGCAGCGAAGGGTCAAAGGTCAAGCACCTCTGAGGGTGACGTGGTTGTGTCATGACCTTTGACCCGGCGATGCATGAGGACAGTAACGCACTGTTGAACGGCCTTTACAACCTCTTTACCAACCTTCTGGGGACAGGACAATGTAAACCTCCACGTGGGTCACATGACTCAGGCGCATCCTCCGACGTGCTCTCTGGCACGCTCCTCCTGGTCCCACTCCTTCCAGCCCCTCGCTGGTCCTAATGGGATCCTGATGTTCTGGAGACAGGAACAGGCCCAACCCCCTCCAGCAAGCTCCCCTCCACCAGAACCAGGGGTGCTGAACATCTCTCAGCCCCCATCGCCCCCCCATCCTCAGCGGCTGCTGCAAGGTGACGTTGACATAGAGCAGCTGTTGCGGTGGCGAGGAGGCGTGGCTGCGGCTGTAGGCAGCAACCAAAGGAGATTGGTAGATAAACAGGCTTAATTGGACCTCCAGTCAGGAGAACCTCCAGGTTTTTGGCTCTTTTAGCGCTTGAGGAACCAAGCAGCTTGGACGGCGCATCCCTGCAGGGACCACATGCAGGCTCGCGGTCCTAGCATGCACGTGCAGTCAGGTTTGAGACTCCGGCGGTAAAAGCGCTCGAGAGCCCTCTTTCGGCTCGCGTTGACACGTGAAGCTGTATTTCTGGCGTTAGCTTTCAGCAGAAGCTCACGCGCAGGTGTTTTCTCCCTCAAAGCCAGCCTGCACGCGCGTGCGCGGCCTTTTGTCGGCGTGCGAGGTGGCGACGGACGCTCCCCGCTCTATTTTGTCAGGACGTGTCAGCACTCGTGTTTCCCGGCCTTTTTGAAGCCTCTGTTTTGATTTGTGTCTCACTTTCTGACTCGTGACCTCATCGGAAATAGGTTTGTCCAAACTCTCCCCAAGGTTTCGGAGTTGTGCTGCGCAGGGAGGGTTTGCGTGTTTTAGGGGACAGCGACAGCATCCTGCACCAGGGTGCGATCCAACCCTTGGAACCAGCGTTTTTAACTCCGCAAACAACAGAGATGTCGAAAGAAATTTGTACTTTTCGGCGAGCAGAGATGGAGATAAACAGGTGACGGTCGCTGTTTATTAAACTCGCCGCAGCAGCTTTTGGAGGTGTGTGTGTGTGTGTGTGTGTGTGTAAAACACTGATATCCTTCAAAAGGACGCCTGTCAACAGGTCCCACTCCCACTCGTCAGCGCCGTAACTTCACACTGCCGCGTCTACCGACCGAAACGTTCTCGCCTGAAAGAAGTGAGGAAGATCAGCGTGGGTTTTGTGGACGCAGCCGCCGGTTTCTTCTTCTCCAGCGTGTGCCAAGAACAGGCAGACACAGGAGACAGGCCGGGGCCCTCCCCGGCGGAGCCGGAGATAAGATCCAGCTCGATAGAGGCGGAGCCATCGAGGATCTGCGGTAAAATGTGAGCCCCGGTGCTGCGGAGGAGCACCGGGGAAGAGTTCTTCAGATTTTGGGATAGTTTTCTCTATCCGGCAGACCGGTGCTGCTTCAGCGTGCTCTGCCAGTGATCCTTTTTAAAAATTCCATCATGGTCTGCAGTCTGTGCGGTGCAGTCGACTGCTCGGTCTCCATAGAAACATAGATTTTTAAGCACAGGAGTCGTCGGTAGGGTTGAAGCAAAGCTGCTGCCTGATTTCTGTGACTCATATTTCTGAATTCAGGGCTTCCACACACACTTCACCTCTATCACTACTACTATGGAGGAAACGACACCGTCCAGGCACCATGTGTTTGCTGTTTACTTCTTGCATTTAGCAGAACTTCGGTGTACAAATGAGCAGCCTCCAAATCACTCGTGTTTTTAGAGGAAAAGGCTGCAAGACTGCGAGGATTTGATGCCTGTTCGCAAAGCCTCCCGTTTTCAAGGGCATCGGAACAGCAAATAGAATTTTCCATGACCGCGATCTCAAGTAGTTCCACTGTAGAGCTTCGTTGTGGAAGATATATTTAGAAATCCGAGCCGGGCCTGATGCTTTCCCCTTATTTTGTTCAGGGCCTGTGCAGCCATGATGGCGGGTCCCTCCCACGTCCATTAGCAACACCTGAGCACTGGGTGTCTCTCTGGCATCTAGAGGGTTTAAGGTGTGTTTTTTTTAGATTTGTGCCTATGATGGAGCAACAGAGGGGGACCCGCATCAGTGTTTTCATAAATATTTTTCTCCTCAGGGAAGGAAAACTAGTTTGCGTGACAGGATCCGCCATCTCCACGGACCGATGGTGCCAGTAATTAAAAGGGTCCACCATCATCTTCCCCAGTGACCACGGCAATATAGGTCAAAGGATCAATAATAGCAAAATGGATTGATCAAAAAATCGTAAAAGGTGGCGTAAAACGCGACTTTAGGATGTGGATTTCTGCTGGTTCTGCGTTCCCGAGGCTGCCTGGCTCTCCGCAGGAGCCCCCGCCCCGCCTCCCCGTTTAACGGGAACTCCCCCTAAGTTCCCCGGTTCTCCTCTCTTTGCTCATTCTCTCCATGAGCTGTCACACTCGCAGACGCGCACACGGCAACACGCGGGCAGCGGCTGCTGGATGTCGGCGCGGTTTTCGGCCGCGCGCCCCTGTTCGGTTCGCGGTCTGCGGCGGAGCTCGTCGTGACAGAGTGGGTCTGGAAGAGGAGTGAGGGAAGGAGAAAGAGGTAAGGATGGTGCCGACACGGCCCTTTTCCCTCCTTCCACTTGGAAAACTTTGCCTCGCCTTCGCCTCCTTCTGCTGCGCCTTTTCGGCGCGGCGCTCTTTGCGCCAGCCGCGGCGCTGCGTGGATCTCCGGCAAATAAGGGCGTGTTTGGCTGCGTGATTCTCTTCGCGCACGCCGATCCGTGCGCGCCGATCCGCTCGCGATCTCTCGCGCAAGACAGGAGGGGGATCCTCCTGTTGTGTCACAGGAAGTTTGGAGTTTGTATCACGGTCACGGGTGGAAACGCGTCCGTCCCCGGGGGTCAAACATCCACGCAGCACGACGGAGATCGAGTCAAGGGCCGGATTTAAGTGGGGTTTGACATCTTCTAGAACGTTTACCTTCTCTTAGGGCAAACTCGTGCGTGTTGCTGCTGTTTGGATGCTGCGCAGTAAAAATAGCGCACGACGCTTCTGGCCGCGCGCGAGGAGCTCGGAATGAAGTGAGGCTTTATTTTGAAATCTGCACACGTGACAAGAAAGGTCGTTGAAAAGCGTAAAATCCGGTCTCGCATCTGCATTGAATCACTTGGTAATGATGTCCTCTTATTGTTTGTTTGCTTCTGCGTGCGTGCGTGTTTGTGCGCGCTTGTGCAACTGGGTGGTGATATCCTAACAGATCCTCTGAGCTGGGGGTCAGTCACAGGGTCTCCCCTCTGGAATTCTCCCAGAATAGATTCAACACACACACACACACACACACACACACACACACACACACACACTTGAGCGACATCTTCAATTGGATTAGCATATTTCCTTTCAGCAGCGCTGGTACTGATCTCCCCTCCGATGTCCCACCAAGGCTGCTGCGGCTGCTTCTTAGTTTGGAATCGGTGTTCTCTAAGTGAAGCCGAGATCCAGCCAGAAGCATCGGATCCCAGCCTCACCTGAGCGTGTGCTCGTGTGTGTAGGCCTGTTTCCTGTCATCTGGGGGCCTCCAGGTGTGTGATTCTTTCGTTTGGTCCTCCTTTCATGTTGTTCCTTTCATCGCCCCCCTCGGCCGGGATTGTCCCTCTCCTGGACAGATTGTCTTTCAGTTGTACGGACATTCTTCTTCGTCTACTTATAGACAGCGCGGAGTGACACGCATGAGTCACGGAGGGCTTCTCCAAAAGATCAACAAACCAGAGCTCTCTTGTTGCCCGTCTTCATGACTGTGTCAGCGAGATGATAGATGCTTGAAAATGTCATTGTGTGTGTGTGTGTGTGTGTTTGTGTGTGAGAGAGAGGATCCTGCGCTGTAATCTGACCCCGATCGACCATACCGAGTCCCGGAAGGCAGCGGACGCTTCTGCTTGAACTTCAGGGAATGTGGAAGTTTCCGGGCGCGTGCACGTGCACGTGCGTGCAGACATGATTTAGTCGTCCCGTCAGAGCCTCTGAACTGGCTCACACGGGTCCTCGTCAACGCCCTAAGTGATCGTTAAAGGTGGGACCTAATTGAATGCAAGCTTGGCTTTTCCTGCGGAGAGTGCGGGTTGTGTGTCTCTGCCGCCGTTCTCCGTCCGTTTGGACCAATAAACGGAGCGGCTGACGTTGGACACGCAGGAGCAGGAGGTTTAGTTCAAACCCAGACACACAGTCGACTTGACTGCGCTGGAGTTTTAGTCCAGTTTGGTTTTTTCTCTTCCTTTTCCCTGTAAGGATGGTTCAAAACACCAGATACATGAGCTGCTGGCAAGAAGGCGATGCAGGGGAGCCGAACTCTGACCTTGCGTGGTGTCAAAACGATAGAACCGCAGATACCAGCAGCATTTTTCACCTCGGAGCTGCGGAAAACCTGAGCTGCACAGCTGAGCGAAAGGTCACATCTGTTTGTCTCTTTTGTGTGGAGGTAGTGATGCAGCGGACTGCTGTAATGTTGTGAAAGCAGCTTTATCTGTGTAAACTTACCCAAGAGTCTCACGTTACAAGGGAGAAATGAGTAAAATCACGCCTGTGACACCCCCCCTCCACACACACACACACACACACACACCATTAGCATTCACCCAAACAGCTACGTAGATGTTGGCCTTTGCAACTCGACGTGCGTCTTTTTGCGGGTCCGTGTTGTTCTGGGGCGACATTGATCTGGCACTGACCCTGGTGCAGGCGAACAACGTGGGAACAGCGTCCCGTCAGACTTTGGTGGAAACTTTCCGGATGTAGAGGCGGGATTTCGGTGCAGACAGAGTTCAGCCTGACTGAGTCGCTAACCTTGAGGATGCTATCAGGGGTTAATCAAATTTACCCAGCGCGTTTGCAACAAAAAGCCTCTGTCGCAGGCACAGGGTGAGGGTGCGCGTCAGCTCAGAGGGATGTGACGTGTTGTTGACAACACGGCTGTTGTCAAGCACTTTCTTTCTCCTGCTGCTCTTTCAATAAAGGTGGTTTTGTTATCGAGGGAAGTTCGAATGTCGGAAAAATACCAGGTTCCATAAAGATGACAGGGGGTACAAATCTGCAAGACCGGCACAGGCATGCAAAGTAGAGTCGAAACACAAAGTTACACAACAGCAGAGCCAAATAAAGGTGTGTTTGGACTGAAATGGTCACACACCTTGTTGGAACAGTCGGTAAACTCCCAGACGCTGCTGTGAAGTGAATAACAGTTGTGTCAACGTCGGATTAGGAACTGTCCCTGAGGAGGTGCAAAATTTAGCATTATGTTTCATTTCTGGATTACAGTCATGTGTCATTATGAGTCACTCGCGCCCGAATTATGTGGGTGTTTGTGTCTGTCTGTTCCGAGCAATTGTGTGTGTTCCGAGGGCGCGGTGTGTGTTTTCGTAATTAAGTCACCATGAAACTAGACCAGGCTGCTTTGGGACACCTCGTGTTCATGCTGTCTAATTGATTCAGAAGGTGATTTATGTGTCAGCAAGACACACACACACACACAGACACACACACGCACCAAAACCTGTGAATTACTCATCTGCCCTGCACAAGGCACTATTGTATTAAGCATCCTCATGGCATTTTTTCCTGATTTAGTTGTTCATTTCCCAGCAGCCCCCCCCCACCATGCCCGTGTGTGTGTGTGTGTGTGTGGGTGGTCGTCTCATATTCCACCTCACACCGCCGGCTGCTAAAAATGAAGACGTGACGGGGAAAATGTGAGCGTGTTTGTGAGGAGTGTGTCATCGGGGCCGGGAGCAGGGACGTGCGCCTCGGCCTTCAGTGTCCCACTGAGCTCCTGCCCCTCCGGTCGGGGTTTGGAATCGTTCTGCAGTGCTGCAGGGACGCAAACGGTCGAAAAGAAAGGTTGATTTCCAGTCTGTGGTTTGTGGTAACCCTTTGAAGTGGTCCGCCTCAGGAGCAGAGGCTGGGTTAGGGTTGAATGGTTGGCTACCTGTCAGGTGAACGTGAGCTTTAGGTTCTGGGAAAGACAAGGGAAAACCGTGTAGATGTTAAAAAAACACCAAAGGAGAGAAAGGAAAGACTTAGAAAGACGTCAGAGTGTGAATGGAAGTCAGATGGTGGGATTGTGCTGTTCGGAGGCTGGTTCCTTTTGTGGCGCGGCCGTGAGCGTGCCAATTGGCCGGCTGGCTCTGAATGTCACCGCGTCGTGTTCGGCCTGGAATTTCTATGTGTTTGTGTGCGATGAGGCAATAGCTTCCCTTTGTGGAAGACTGTGCTCTGTTTTGCACACTGGGTCTCTTTGTCACCACACACAGACACACACACACACACGCACACACACAAGAATCTGTAGCAGACATTCCTCCGCTGTCAGTGCATTTGCCAGGAGCAAAAAATAGAACAAATGAGAAATAAAAAGGAAAATGCTAACTAGCTTGTGCCATTAGTCACGGCACTGGGGCCCCTCTGGCCCCGGTTCGAGACCTGAATGAGTTTTAGGCTAAAAATAATTTTACTGCTGCCTTTCACTCCTCTTTCACCACTTTGGTTTCTCTCGTTTTCTGTTGTGTTCTCCCACATTGGAAGCAGATGGAGCCTGGCTTCCATTAAGATGTGTTTAATGGCACGTCTGAGTTTACAGACGCACGCTGCAGTTGCAAATCCTGAAGGTGTGAATGTGTGTAAACAGACCATGTAGGGAGATTTCAATCTGTAATTGGTGGTTATTTATTTAATCTGGTGACTGGAGCATCCTGGTTTTAGGTTTCTGTATGTAAACACAACATCTAGATTCCTGCAAATTGAAGAAGCACAATTTGGCTATTGAGAAAAGCACCATTTTACAGCTAATTAGCATGCAAATCCTTTTATACTCCACAAAAGGCATGCCTGTATGTATTATACTGAATTTCTGAAAATAGGTCACTGAAAGTAGGATTTATGATCATACCAGCATTTATTAGAGCTATGAAATATAAGCTTGTGTGTAAATATGATGAATGTTGCAGTATCTCTGTGGTATGTGACCAAAACTACAATTTAAAATGACTTTTCGAACATATCTCCCAGTCTTTAGAGGGTCACATGGTAAATTCAGTCCTCCCTAAAGTGGAAGTTTGTGGCTTGTGGAGGTTTTGGCCTGAACCGGTCTGAGTTGTATAACAGGCAGACTGACTAAATGATAGAGGAAAAGGTGCTTTTAACTGGTCAGTGTGGCCAGACCATCCGTCTCACTGAGTACCGCAGGAGGAAGAAGAGAGCGGGTGGAAGAGCAGGGGAAAAAAAGGTCGTGGGGTCAAACGCGAGAGGCAAATGAGACGTTGATTTAGGGAGACTGACAGTAATCCAACAAATCTGGGGAATAATAAAAAAGAGAAGTGGGTAAATGATGATCCAGGGCAGAGAGAAGGTTTTACGGTGCCGTGAGTACATAAACATGTGCGGTAGGAAAAGGAGGAGGAGGAGGTGGAGAAGGAGGAGGAGGAGGAGCAGTGTCTCTGTGCACAGAGGGGAAATGACCCTCTGCTCTACAGCTCCTCTCTTTGTGTTTGCCTCCTCTCACTTTAATCTAAATCCATTCAAGCGGCTTCATTGGGGAGATAAGATGCGCTGTGTCTTTGCCAAAGCTTAAGTGCATCTTTCTCACTTTCTGGTTGGACGAGAAGAGGAAGTGGGCTGCTGGTGAGTGAGGGATGACATCCTTTATCTCGGTCAGTAAACGCGAGCCAAGGGACTCGCTCCATTGTTTATACTGGCCCCTTTATTTCCCCGTCTCCATACGTGCAGTCTTGGAGGACACAGACACACAAGTTTCCCACACACAGACAGAAAAGAAAACACATTTACACACAAAAAACTACAACTTCAATGTCAAATTTTCTTTTTTGGTTATAACGTCTTTGAATTGCGTGATCTCGTGAGAGAAGTTGTCCTTTTCTCGTGGTTTTCAGTAGAAATTGAGGGTAACAGGTGGAAGTCTGGGACCTTGAGGCTCCGAGTGATTCATGGAGTTGTTGTGATGGTGGATTGTCGCTGATGCAGCACGCTTCTAACCACGAGACTGCTGCGTTGGGAAAGGCAGAGGGACGCCTGGGCGGACAAAGTAAACAGGCCTAAAGTAAACAGCTCAAGTTGTGCCTGGGCAACACGTGGAGCTCGAGTCTGGTGGCGTCCCAGCACTCGCTTGCGTAGCAGGATCCCAGCGGTGAGGAACTATCTGATCTAAGGCAGCAGAAACACCGGTAAACCTGGGAACTTCACCATCACACGCCTGCCTAAATCCATATATATCGTATTTCAGGACTTCCAGCGGGTGTCAGCGTTGTACGCCTGAGGTTTCCATGGTTACAGACATACAAGGCTGCATCCTCACTGTGAAAGGTGCACTTGCAGCAGATGCTTGTGAGCAACGGCTGGCGGAAATGTCGTGCTGAAACCCATAAGAAGCTCCAAACGTGTATTTGGGTCCTCTTCTTCCTGCCCTTCAGCGGAGACTCTGGGAGATTTCCGCAAGGCTGCTGTGCTGAGGCAAGACCTGCCAAACATGTGTTGGTCTTGTGGGATTGGTTGTGGGGCTTAGTTCCAGGGTTGTCTCGAAACCTTGCCTGTCAGACTCCTAAAATCTTCTCTCTTAGCTTTGCAAATGCAGCTTTTAGGTCCCCCGGCTGTGTGGATAATAGCAAGCACATTTGAGTCATTTAGCAGTGTATTTGCTCACGAGGAGGCAGTGATGTTCACCATTAACTAGGACTAAATGTTAATCTAAACTCTTCCAGGTACATCCAGGTATAGAGCAGCTAGCTCATGCCCCTCTGGAGGATGCCTGAAATGTGTGTGAAACACTTTTCCTTTGTGCTCAGAAGCAAAGAGCTGTCTTTTTGTTTCTTTTTTACTTTAGTTTCTTCTTCTCTCCTCCTCTCCCTGCCATGGGAATCGCTGCCTTCTGTCCTCTGATCTGTTCAGGCAATGCTGACAACTCCTTATAAAATTCCCTGTGTGTGTATTCGTGTGTATGTGTGTGTGTCCTATGCCTTGGAGAACTAAGATGCGATAGTTTGAAATCGTTGGCACCCACCGGTCGGCATGGCGATCTTCCCACTATGCGTTTCAACTCCACAGTCAGATCTGTTGAATTCTTTCTTTCATATTTTAGACTTTTTTTTCCAAGGATTCATGACAAGGAGCCAAACTCTTTCATCTGTCATCAACCGGTGCCACATATCGACGCCGCACACACCCACACACACGCGCACACACCCACAGAGCGATGGTGTAGGGGCGGTTCATGTGCTGCTAATTGCTGCACATGTGAGTTGAATGTAATTAGATTTTAAAGATAGTGCCCAAAGTCTCATTAGATGTTCATTTAACATCCTTGGATAGAAAACTTCTGTAATTATCATCCTTTGACATTCACGGTTTAGCTCGATCTTGATTAAAGACCGATTTCTTAAGCCAGGACCAGCTGTTGAATAAATTGATGTGGCCCCAGTATGCAATTACGCTGCCATTTTATAGTAAGGTTGTGATTAAAAAGTGATTTAGAAGGTTTATTTGTAGCAACACTGTGAGGTTTTATCATCGGAACCGAGACTGTCTAGCGACGGGCTGGGTGGCTCATGCGCTCATGAGAACCGGAGGGAACTTTCAGGGTCTGTGTCCTCGGGGATGACCGGGACTGTTTTTGTTGTTGTTGCTGGATGATAAATCCACTCCCACAGTTCTGGAGCCAAAACACACAACATGTAGAGGAACAAAACATCTGAAGTTGCTGGAGGCAACTTGAGAAGACCCTGAAGGCACCACGCAGGTAAACACAGGTGAAGCTGACTGATGCAGTGTGCATGGATGGCCCCTTTGGCCTCCTGTTGAAGTTACTCAGGTACCGTCAAGGTGTCTCCCCCCCCTGGCCACCCCGGTTACCTACGTGGCTGCTTCAGGGACCAGCCTTCACTCCGCAGCAGAACCTCAGCGCTGCCGGCGCACCATTCCCAGCACATTCTCACCAGGATAGGAAGTGAGGGAAAAGAAAAGACTCTCCTCTCTTATTAGGCTTTCTCTCCCTCCCTGGTATGTAAAGTTTCCAAAAAATGAATTGCAGCTCAAGTGGAGAGCCGTTCTGTATGAAACAGCAGGCTCTCTGTCAAATACTCCTCCATTCCAGCTCCTTTTTCAGCAACGCCATCTCTCCTGCTAAATTACCCAAATCCTAAAAGCAACGTGTCACCGGGAGACAGAGCCTCAAATAGATGGGAACCTCCTCACATGACCCGTGACTGAAAACGAGCAAGCACTTCCCAAAAGAAGATTCAATCTGCAGGCTTAACGCCACACAAAGGGCCGGAGCTTTCGGAATGGATCAGAACAGGAATCTCCCAGTTCCAGGCTTTGCAGGGAGCTGATGGTGGCGAAGATTAAAGCATCTTTCTCAACATTTAACCGACTTCAAAGGCGGGAAGAGTGAGACTGCCGATGTGTGTGTGTGTGTCTGTGTATGTGTGTGTGTGAGCGTTTTCACTCACGGAAAATTAAAACCGCTCTTTCATCTGGGCGGACAGGTGCCTGGAAGAGGCAAAATGCAACCTAACGTAGTCTTAGCAACAGCAGCTGATGCCTGGGCTCTTTAAAGCTCTGAACTTCGCTCTTTTCCAGCCGCCTTTGCTCATGAACTGAAGTGGGCGGCGAGAATTACAGCCCTCTGTTGTGCCAGACAGCCGGCGTAGGTGTCACCGGTGGTTTGCGTCTCTCATTGTAAACGTAGAGAAGATTATTCCTGCACGATGTGCACGTGAGCTTTGGATCAGGGAATCAGAATCAACTCCTGGACGTAGTTTGTTCCGTTCCTCAATCACTGCCTTGCTTTCAGGAGCTTCATTCTTCGACTGGGCAAGAAAAGTTCAAGCCAGCTTCTAATTGGCATTGTTGCGTGCGTGATTTGCCGGCCTGTTGGGCACCGTGCTACTATGAGGGAAAGCAGTTTGATGTTCCAGGCTTGCAGCCAGTGGAACCATAGTAACAGCGGTGCATTCCCACTCCGTCTTTGAACTGCTGCTATAATGAGGGAATGTTCTTCTCTCCGGACCCTGCAGTGGGTGTGTGAGTGTGTGTAGCACCATGAGTCATAATCTGCCGCGGTCTTTGTCTGTAAAGCCGTGCACTCTGGCGTTGTTGTTGTTTTCCTCAGTGCATTGCGCATTTCCATTCTCCTTTACGCCGCTGTGCAATTTCAGCTGTTACAAGTTTGTTGCAGAGCGCTCTGCTCTGATCTGCCTGATCTGATAAACTTGGGTGGGACGTTGGAAATGTTTTCACACAGTGGTTCCACTGCTGAATTAGAGGCTACAGTGCAAAACAGTATCATCAGCGTGTGTTATCCATCTTTGCCTCGAAGCAGAATACAATGAAGAATGGTGCCGTTTCATCAGCAGTGTTTATGCGTGTGGAAGAAATCCAGAGGAAAGGGAACAGTGGCTGGATCGCGGTTAGGAAAAAGGGTCGGAATAATTGAGTGTGAAAAGATGCTGTGCAGGTTATTACGTCTTTGACTTTGAAGTGGAGCGTTATAAAATCAGGTTTGGTGGGCTGAAAGGACGGACAGTTTTAGCAGGTTGCAGCGATGTCCACCTGGAGCTGCAGTTCCTCTTCTTACCTGGTCGTGACCAACGCCGGAGAAGGCTCCTGATGCCACACCTCCTGAGGTTTCTTATCTTAACCAACATATTTGGATTTCTTCTGACTTGCCTTCTTTCTCTATGCTTTCGTTTCTAGTAAATGTGGGTCTCGTGGTCGCTCATTTGTTAGACACTATCTGATTCATCTTTTCACTGTAAAGTTTTATGTTCTTTTTTTTTTGCAGCCACATGTCTGACTGTGTTCCTTATTGTTCCTGCCCTGTTTTTCCTGCTGCCCCTGCCCTCTTGTTTTATTTCCTGCTTTTAAATCAGGCCTGAGCTTCATCTCCTTTTTAGGAAGATGCAGGCAGATCGTTGTTTCATTTTGGCCCATTTTTTTTTTTCTTCCTTCTAAACACATAAACGGTGCCTTCCTTTGTAGTTACTAACAAGTGATTTGCTAAATCCGTCAGCTCCGTTAACCCTTAATTGTGTCTTGAAGTGAAAAGAATGGGGAGCAAGCAGGGCACCAACGCACTGAAGGTTTGTGGGTCTAGTGATAAAAAAACGATGCTGGTGTGTGTGGTTGATCTCTTTAACAGATAAAGGAGAGACAGACAGAGAGGATGAATAGCACATGTTAGGTTCCTCTGTAATGATGTAATGATCGTATTTCTAATTTATTTTGGGTAGGATCTTTTTTTTTTTTTTTTACACTGCGGTGCAGAAGGCTTTTAAGGAGACAGATTTTTAGACTAGGAGGCATTTTTCTTGGGTGGTGGGCTCTTCTGACACTGACCCAGGAGCTCCGTCTCTGTAAATCAGGTTAGGTGACAGGCTCTGAGACGGCGAGAACCACAAACATGCGCGTAGACAAAAAGGCAGCCGGACGTATGACTGACCGGGGGCGCGAGCGCAGCTCCAAGAATAGACTCCAAACACTGGGCAAGAAAATAAGCCAGAGAGGCAGGCCAGCATGTGTGTGTGTGTGTGTGTGTGTGTGTGTGTGTGTGCGGGGGGGCAGAAACAGAGGCAGATTTGTGTGTGTGTCGATCTATTTGTGTCTATCTGTTTGGTTTGTAGAAATAGTCAGTCCAAAAAATACCCTTATAGCCAAGAAAGTATTATTTCTGTTCATTAAATCTAAAATGCAGTGTCTTTACTGCTGTTGCGAACATCAATCTCTTTTTTTAGAATGTTTATAGCCACATGTGAAAGAAGGAAGAGAGAAGAATAGAGCGGGGTGTATGCCAGACCGTAAATGCCCCCAACAGGCTTTAAATGACAACGGGAGTCCTTGAACTGACCTGGAAATCTGCTCACAGTCCAACACCAGTGTTGCATTTTTTAAGGGTGTTTATCTGAGCATCTATTATCGTTAAGAATCTGGGATCCATTCAAATCTAAACAAAGCGTGTGTTTACATCCACCATGTTTAATTAGGGATTGAAGCATGCTTGATTGCCTGTCTACAAAAGAGAAAAACTACATTTGAATGATTCAGTTTCCCCCCTCAAACCGAGTATATTTGCATTTTGGTTTCAGAAATAGGGATAAAACCCACGATGGCTTTCACGGCCGTGTATAAATAACCTCAGTGTAAGGGTAATATAATGAGAAGCAGACGCTGCGTTCAGGTCCTGGCGTAGGTAATATCCCCTAATAGTGGGCCTGGCCTGGATTGCCAGCGCGCATCATGGAAATCCTGATTAGAGGTTTTGGTCAGTGGTCAGCAGAAATGAGGTGCGTGAGGTGTTTGGAAATGTTTTAAACAGCCGTCCCAACGTGCAGTGTGACCACACGTGTACCACACGCGCAAATGTCAGAAAATAGTACAGAAACGTGGAGACAGAAGACGAGTTTATCATCCCCCCATCGTTTGCAGGTTACAAACTAAACCGGAAACTGGAGTTTTTTCTAATGTCAGGCTGCAGAAACGATAAGATGGACCGCGATGTCCTGATTTAGACGTGCTTAGACGTACATGGCGGCAAGGTGAGGAAGGCGTGAGTCAGTGCTGGGCTCGCGGCACGATGACGACGAGCCGTGGCGACAGGGGTTTGCGGTTAGAAACCCTAATCTGCTCCTCATATGACCCTCTGATGGACAGGGACAGCAGTACGCGCAGTACACACACACACACACACACGCACACGCACACACAGCTCACTGAATAATGAGCCCCTCAGCCAGACATATATTCTAATCTTATTTTCAAGGTTTCCACATTCCACATTCTCACGGGGACAGCTGGTGAAATGGCTTTGGAATTCCAAATTGACTGAAAAAATTGTACATTATAATTATCAGTTTATCTCTGTACAGTAACTTTTTGCATTTAGAAGTGGTTGAACGCACAAACTTTCGATGATGAGATCAATGTTGATGGTCACTGATATTCCAAGTTATTAGACTTGGATAAAATGTTCTGCTGTTTAAAATCAAACAGTAGATTAAGAACCTGTAGAAAAATCTTCATCTCCCCCTGGTGGCTGGTTGAGGTATAAATCACAAAGCCCATCGTGTTCACGACTCAAAAGGTGTAAGTTGTAGGACCAACATTGTCAAGTTTAGAGTGCTGGCTTTGGTGCGGTCGTGTTGCTGGTTGGGCCTGGGCTGCCGGTGCTTACGTCGGTAACCACTTTTATCTGTGAATCCAGGTCACTTTATTTGCGTCCCACGCTTACGCTCGTGTGTGTTTGATCTGACGTCATGTCTGTGTCTTTAGCGGCCAGCAGCTAAAAGCATGACATCATGTACAAGTGTTTAACTTAGCAGCAGTGCTGGGGTACATGAATCTGTGTGTGTGTGTGTGTGTGTGTGTGTGTGATGTCTGTGCCAGCTTTAGTTTTTTTGTTGTACCTAATTTGTGTGCAGTCTGCTGTGAAACAACAAGGTATTTGTGCGCGGGCCTGAGACATCCTTATCCTTTTAAGGCCAACCAGGAAGCATTAACGATAAGAAAAAGATGTGAGTCACTGTTTTTTTCTCGTGGGCTCGGGAGCGCAAAAACATCCTTTCCTCTGGCCTCAACACCTTCCCTAATGAGAGGCGCTGTATATTGTCTCCGCGCGCACAAGCGTGTCTGCGTGGCATTACGGACTGGCTCATAATGAGGTGCTGAGCCATTCGCACGGCCCAGTCTCACAGAGACTGGAAGAGCGCCGCATGGGGGTGGAACAGCTGCTGCAGCTCTGCCAGAGGTGTAAAACTGCAACGGAGCCCTTTTTGTGGCCTGCAAAGTGGGAAGGCAACGTCCATTTGAGAGGAAACAAAGAGGGAAATCGGGAGGAGGAGGAGAGAGGGCATGAGGCAGAGATGAGGGCCACTCTTCAGCCACCTTTTACAGCTTCACTGTCCTTTTTCATATCAGTGCCGGAAAAATGGATTTACCTCTCCATCTCGGTGGTGGTGTTTGATAGCAGGATGTCAGGTTAGGTTACAGCAACCAGACGGGGCCGCTCAGCTGGAGCCAAACAGCTGATGGAGATTAGGATGCATTATTGAAGCGGCCGATGACAGCCCCGTGGCACCAATATTCACCAGCAGACCGAGGCTGTGACTCATTTACCTTCCTTCATTATGTCAGCTCTTCGGCCGGTGTGTAAAGATTTAGCGCAGATCAGTCTCAGGGTTAATGCTAAATATTGTCTTTTCAACTCTTTCAAATGGCAGGAATGTGCTTCTTTTACTGTGTCTGTCCAGTTCTTCCCAACATAATAATGATTCTCAAAATCAGATGTAAAAGCGTTTGGTTTTCTTCCTGTCGACCAGAATAATAGAAACCAGATTAATGGCTTTCTATCCTAACAATAAATTAACTGCCAAATTTTGCGACATAAATTAATCTGCTCTTTGCCCCCTCCTTTATTTTCTCCGCCTGTTCAGTGTTTATATTAAAAATGCCTTCGCAGCTCAGTCGAGTTCAGCCCGACATGCTGATCTGACCCATAAAAACTGAGGCTAATATTCTGGGACTAGTGCTTTAAAGCCTGCAGACACAGCTTCATTAATAACAGCTGTGTGTGTGTGTGTGGACGTGTATGTGTGTGTGTGTGTGTGTGTGTGTGTTTTAATTTTGTAGTATAACCCACAATCACTGCCAGACGTGCACTTACACTTTTTCAAAATTCAGTTTTCCAGTTTTAACAACCCCCGTGTCCCCTGTTTTACTAAAAAAATTGACGTACGTGCACAGCGTTTAATGCAAGCACACCCGAGCTGCCGTCTTCTGTTAGGTTTGTCCATAAAGCCGACGCAGGTTTAATACCTGAACTGCCTTCGCTCTGATCCTCCTCCAGCTGATGTTTTGGCTCAGACTTGCAGGTCTTTGTGGAACCTGGCAGCGTCTTTGGAGTCCAGCTTCTACTTTCTTCCTAACAAAGATGGCCGGTGTATCTGGCCATCTGACAACACAAACCTCCTGCTTGGTTTTAAACGATTGCAGAGATTGTAATTTCTAGCCTAATGAAGAAAAAAAAAGCCCAGTAAGTAATTTTTAAATTCTCTGTGTTGTACTTGTGCTGAGTGTTTTCACCTGGGGTTTGTGTTTATTCTGGATGATCAGCTGGCAGGTGAATCTTCTTTTGCTCTCCTTACTCCAACCACGACAGGCTAGACCTGCCAAGGACAGATCAGGTCTTCCTGTCAGTGTGCAAATCTCCAAACAGGGTGCTGCAGGATTAGCACGAGATTCTTTTCAAGAAGAGATGGGTGTGTCTTTTTTAAGGTGCTGGGAACACTTCAAAAGTCAGAGTGAATCATTTACGATAGGAGCAAGGGGAAAAGTGGGTCAGCACGCGTTTCTGCGGCTGAACGTTCACACGGATCAGAGTGTCAGAGCAGGACAAAAAGGTTCTGATGGATTTTAACTGGCCTGGGAAATGTTGATTGTTTAGGAGAAAAACTTTCTTAGATCCGTGCTTGACCACTGATGTGAGCTTTAAGATTTATGCTTTTCTCTGTTGTCTCCTCCTGGCTTTTAGTCCCTGCTCTGATGACTTTTTGACCTTTGACCACATATGACTATTAAACACCTCTTGTCATGGCTGAACCTTTGACTTTTTTACCAACAACAGCCAAGCACCCTAAGTAACACTGTGAAAAGACTCCACAGTTTGCGCTCACTCCAGTACATAACCAGTTAATTGTTGTTTATTGGCTCTTTCCTAACTTTAATGAATAACATTGTGGCGTAACTTTTCTCCAAATGTTTTTTTTTCTAACACTGGATATAATCTAATAATCTTTCCTCTGTAGCTGTGCCATAGATCTCAAATGGTTCTCTTTTGTTCAAAGCTTTGTTTTTTTCCTCTAGAATCCATTAAGTTGTGCATTAAAATCCTGTGATGTGCTCCACCATGGCTCGCGCAAACCTTCTCTCTCTCCTTCCAGGCATATTTGGGGTTCCTTTTCACGGCCATCAGATCAGAAGGACCCATTTCCCTTAGGAGGCCCCTCTTTTGCCAGTGTACACTCACACACACACACACACAGACTCACACACACACACACACACACACACACGCGCGTTCTCCGGCATTCTTCGAGTGGCTCCAAATGGGGTTGTGACAAGTGGCCTGCAATGATTTAGTGCTTCCTGGTGAAGGTTGAGGAAAGACTTTGTCAGATGCAGGACAGATCAGAAGGAGCAAACACTTCACTAAGGATGCATTAAGCTGGAGGGAAACTTCACAGCAAGTTGCCTGTTTGTAGGGAGTAAAACACATTAGCGTTGTTCTCACAACCGTGTGTTAATAGCTAAATCACATTTCTGTGATTATTCAGTAAGCTTGGCAGCTGCTCTGCTGTGTGCATGCAAGGAGACGCAGATCAGTCTGGAAGAGTGTGTGTGGGTGTGTCACCGCGCGAATGCTTATGTGCGTGTTTGTCGTCCTGTTCATTTTCATCACTGTTTTGATCTGACGAGCAGGCAGCCAGGAGGAAAGCTCATTTCCTGCATCGAAGACTGAGTCAGCAGCATACAGCTGTTGTCAGTGTGCAGGCTGGTTGCCTGTTTTTTCCATACATCTTAATCATTGTTTATCCAGGTGCCTTGTCCTCCTCCTCCCCCACCTCCCACAATTCCCACAAGAACTAGGAACAGATCTGAGCCGTCTGGGCTCCTGTTTGAGGTTGTGTTGAACTTTTTGATGTTGTTCTTTCTTCCTGTGGTTATTCAGGTATCGGTTCACTGCCCAGCTCTTCGTGCAGAACCTTTTCTTGTTTTCTCTCTAAACGTAGAAGATACTCGGGGTCTCACCGCAGGTAGAGGTACATGTGTATGTAGCCTTCATGCTCGAGAAGCCGCCGCTCTAAGCAAAGCGTTAATGCTGTGAGGATGATGGGAAAACAAACACGATAAGAAATAATTCAGCACCGAAACCAAGTTTTGAAGTCTGTTTTAGGGTGATTATGTGGAATGTAGGGCTGCAAGTGATGCAGAAAGGAAATTGAGTCCTGGGGGCACACTTTTTTTTCTTGCATGCTTTTTGTATAATGTATCACACTGGCAGGGTAATTGCAGTTTTCATTAACACTGATTAAAGTTTTTACAATTTATTTGCTCTGATATGAAGTCCAGAGAGGTGCTTTATCAACAACCAGAAGCGGGAACGGAGCTATTTGTTCCGCCCCATGGAGAGCCTGAGGTCTTTCTAACTTATCTTTCATCACTTTTGTTGAGTTTGGCACCATGTCTGCACTTGTCCCCTTCAGTCGTTTATTCTTTCCAAAACAAGGTTTAATATTCCATTAGAAACCATCAGACTATGATTAAAAAAGTACGGTAATTCGGAATGAAGTCAGAGCCAAAGGTGTGTCATCATTCTGACACACCTGATCACACAGAACCTGAAAGAAGTTCCGGAGTCATTTCAATGTTTGTGGTTCTTCTTTGTTTGCTGTTTACCCATGTTTTGTTAACTTTCTTAAAGATGTGCTTTCTCCTTTTTCTCCTCTTTCCCCCATTCCATCTGCAGGTGGTGTACTCCCATAAAAAACGCACGCTTCCTCCGACACATGGGCTGACAGTGGGAGGCAGAAGGGACACGGGAGAGAGCAGGACCGACACTGACACGCACAGCAATCAGCCATCTGCGGCCAGTCTCCTGCAGCTCTGCAGCTGCAGCCTTCAGCTAGCATCAGAACACCAGCGCAGAGTGAGAGGGGATCTTTGTAGCTGCCAGGGGCCGCGCCTTGGCTGTGGAAATGCGAAGGCCTTGCTTGGCTTGGATTAGGCCCCTGGGGCTTCTTCTCTTGAGGAATGGCTGATATCCCAGCTGGATCGTCTGCTGACACTTTCCTCCGTGACTGTCATTAGTGGCTAATGAGCTGCCGCTAGGCAGGAAACGGACGTGGTGCCTGTGGAGAGACGAAGAAACTCGCAGCTGTTATTAAGAGGCTTCAAGATCTCGAGAAAGGAATTTTGTTATTTCTAAAAGAGAGAGAAACTCTTACACTTTTATGTGCAAATGATGAAAGATTATCAATTTTTACACATTTATTTATAGACATCAGTTTTATGGATTTTTATAAATTTTACATTGGTAGTAAAAACTGACCCTATGGAGTAAATAGAACCAATTTTTGCAAAGCATTTTTAAAGGACTTCTAAGTTTGTTTTTCCATTCGTTTCGCATTTTTGTGTTATTCAACTTTCCCTATGCCCTGAAGGATACTCATCATCATGGCAGCAGCCTATCGTGTGGTAGTGAGCAGTGTGAGCTGCTATAACAGTGTGGTTGTAGACCGACGTACTCACTCCCATTCTGTGCATTACTGCTCCGGTCCATGTGGGGCGCTATCCCAGGGAATTGACTGCACCGTTGCTCACTGTGGCACGTGCTCTGAGCTCTTCAATGTGCCTGATTCTGCTTTCATCAACTCAAACAGCCTGTCCTCCCACAATATCATCACTCAGCAATTTGCCAACAATGGCAAAATAACCCTTAACATGGCTAGCAGCTATAACGGGGGCTTGGAGCGAGCAAGCAGCAATGGAAGCTTTTCTCTGGGGGAGGACGGCCCTACATGGCGTGGTAAAAAGAATCCCGTTGTTGGAGGATCAGTGAGTAACCTGAGCTCCTCAGGAAGTCTGAAGGATATTACCGAAGAAGCCATTAACCTAGCAAGCGGTAAACTGAAAGAGTTTTCTTTTGACAAACTCCGGCACTCCTCCTCCAGTCATGTCACTTTACGAAAAGGCCGCAAAGTCCGTCCCGACTCTTTTACCCGTCGCTCCGCTGATCTGGAGATCATTTACGGCCATTTTAGCCCACATAGCACTACAAATGGAACTACAAGTGGCAGTACCCATGATGTGAGTACTCCTAATGATGAGAACCTGCCCCCTTATATGCCAGGGAAAGGAACAATCCTTGAGGACACTAAGTTAAAGGGCAGCACAGGCAGCTTGTCAACCACTAAATTAAGCAGTGGTTCCACCAGCAGCCTAACAAGTATTGGGTCCTTGGACCAAAGTTTGAATACAGTGGCCTCACTTTATCTGAACACCCTTGGAGAGGAAAACCTGATTTCCCGTTTACTAGAGAAGACCCGGGCAGAGGCTGGCCCCGGTGGAACAGGGGGTGAGGACATCCGAGCCTGCCTCGACATCCTACTTAAATGTTCTGAAGATCTAAAGAAATGCACTGACATCATCAAGCAATGCATTAGACAGAAAGCAGGTGGAGAGTCTCAGGAAGGAGGAGCCAGTCCCGACAGCATTTATAAGGCAGTGATGACTCGCCTTAGTTCCTATTTAAAGAGACTACCTCTGGAGCTGGAGGGCGTCGGAAGCTTGGGGGGCATGGTCCAGGGTGCACCTGGAAGTGGACACAGTGACCTTGCGGAGATTGTCAACACTCTGCACTCAATCCAGCAGGGGCCGTACTCTCCGATTTTTGGGAATGAGCAACCCCCGCGCTATGAGGATGTGGTGCTGTCACCTCCCCTTTCAAAGACATCTCCAACATCATCATCTTGTGGCCTCTCTTCTAATCTGCCATCCTTCTCTTTTTCTAAATCAGATTCCATCCATAGTAATCCACCCCAAAGTTTGCCAACCAGAACCACTCCACTTACCAATGGACTTCAACATTCACCCCCTTGCTCTCTCGCACCACACACTCTCGCTCCCCCTGTTATTCCATCACCCAGATCCTCTCCCACACAGTCCCCATCTCCCTTCTGCACTTCCCCCACACCACCATACACCCAAACCCCCCCAGCCTCACCAATGGAGGCGCTTTATATTGAAGAGGAGGAAGCTGACATAGACAAGACATCAGATCAAATCTCGCAGCACATGTACAGCCCCACCAAAGTACCTACCAATCAGAACAAAGGTGGGACAGTTGTAGGCCAGCCTATGAACCTGTCAAACTCACACACATTCAGTAATTCTTCAAGTTTTCCAGCCAGCAGTGTGAGCAATCCCTCTTGGGCCCCTAAAGTTGCCTCACATAGAAATGATGACATTGATAAGTTGCTTATGGACCTGGAAAACCTATCCCAGAGTATGAGCCACCCCAGAACTATAGAGCCTCCTCTTCCAGCAAAGACAAGGAAAATCTGTTAGAGGTAAAGCCATTCAGAAAATTAGCTTTCAGCTGATACTGAAAATAAGGCCGCCAATCACCAGAAAATGTCCCAAGAGGAGTCCCAGGAGCTTCAGAAACCAGAGGACTCACCCAGTCCTGAACGGCCCAACTTCTAGAGTTCATGTGCAGAGTCCCACTCGGCCAAAGAACAGTGAAGCTGTGGTTGGAGAAGAGGAGGATGGAGCGCTGCTGTTGAGAATCCTGGAAAGTATTGAAAGTTTTGCTCAGGAGTTGGTGGATTGCGGGGCAGGAAGCACGGGGAGTGCAGAGAGGAACAGTGGAAAAGAGCGGGAAGTGATGAGGCTATTACAGGATACTCTTGCCACCACTGGTAGAGTGGAATCCTCTCTGGAAAGCCCAAATTCTCCTGCTTCCACCTCCACTCCACCTGACGTAGTACCAGCAATACCACCAAAAAAATCCCAGACAAATCCCATTACCGCCTTGTCTTCATCAACACCTAAAACTGCCGTACCAGAAATTGTGCACTATGCTTTCTCTGAACCTGCACCTGATGTTACCCCCGAACCTCTACCTTTACCCCTACCTACACAAGAACCTACACGAGAACCAATAGCAGAAGCTACGGATATACCTGCACATTCCTCAGCAGGTGTTGCAGCCCCAGAATCCTTCCTCTCCTCAAAAACATCTGCACCTGAAGACTTTCACCCTTCCACACATTTGGCTGACCCAGAATCTGTGGGTGCACCTGGAGCTGCAGATCCTGTTGCTGTCCCAGTTGTAGAGACCACCGATGACGCAACTGACGCTACCGCCCTCGACTCCGGCTCAACGCTCCTCATTCAGCAGACTCCAGAGGTAATCAGGGTAAGTCAAAAGCACACGTTAATATAAAAAACACTCACTCACTCACTCACTATTAGCACAGGGAAACAGTGGGGAGTATTTAGCAGGATTTTAGCAGCCTGTGTTTTGTTGGTAAAATATCTTTTGCAGGATCACTTTCCTGACCTAAGTGTTTGGTAGATTTGAATAAATATAAACGACCGACGCAGTGAAACCCACACATTGTTGAGTCGTTGCTGTTTTCTCTGTCTGCACTAGTTCTTAACAAAATGTAATGTTTTTTTCGTACTCCCTCCTCCGTCAGCCTGCCAGTGTTGTTTGGCTGCCTTTGCTGATTTGAGCTCTGTAACCTCATGCCCTGGTGATAGGGCACCTTTTTGTGAGGTTACCATGGTAGCCACCACAGTCTGAACAACCAGTATACCAACGTGTCTTTATGTGTTCTTATTCCTCCCCCGTATTCATCTGTCCATCTTTCTTTCCTGTTGTTTTCCTGCTTTTCTGCCTCTACATTTCCGATAATTCCCTGCCATTCATGCCGGCTTCCTTTTTTATGTTTTGCTTTTGCGTCACTCTGTTTTTCTTCTGTGTCCTTCTTTCACCTGCGATCTAAGGGTCAGTCTGCTTTGACAGCTACTTCTCCTCCTGCCCTGCCATTGGCTGCTCTGTTATTTTGGGAGTGCCAAATAACGGTTGTTGCTGTGTGGAGAGCGGCGCAACCTAGCGAGAGGTGCTGATTGGCGCACAGCAGGAGATGGGGTTTCGGGGTGGGACCCGGTGGGGTAAGATGCAGGGGGATCTTTCGGCTTACTAATGGGATCATTACCCTCCACCGCACTTTATCCCTGGCAGAGCGAAGTGTGAGAGAGGACTAAATCTGTACACCTCTCTGTACTATGGCATCCCGCTAACAGACTCACTGTCGCCACGGTGTAAATGGACCTGAGTGTGCCGGGGGTGTTTTTTTCATGTATGTGTACATTTCTGTGCATTTACATAAATGCATAACGCACATGTGTGCTTGTGTAGGTTTCCCCACTGTCCTATTCAGAAAAAAAATTTAAATTTAATTTATTTATTTGTGCCTGTTTGTCAGTCCAAAGCAAAGCCAACCTAGTGTCACTGTGGGCCACAGCTGAAGTCTGGAATAGTTTCCTGACATCTAATACACGCTCTGGCGCCCTGAGAACTGTGCTGATATTCCTCACGCCCCAACCTTGTCTCTGCCGAGGTTGCACATTAAAGTGCCAATCAGACTATAAACAAGACAAGCTCCCCTCGCACACACGTGAAAATACCCCCGCACACAACCACTTACACTGGGGAGATTTGTGGCTGTGTTTCCTTTGGCACTGGCAGGGCTTTGATGGGAAGTTGTGCTAAGCCCTGTGGGACATCAGCGGTAGCATCTTTATCTGTGTCTGTGTGTGGACACAAGTTTATTGTTCCCTCCGCCACTGACAGCCTAATACTGGGTTTTCTGCACCTGTCAGAAGACACCCATTAATCTCCATGGAGACAAGGAAGTTGGCAAAAATAAACCCGAGGATTGGCCAAACCCAAAGACAAGATGCTGCCACAGTGATGCTATAAGAGGCAGATAAATCTGTTGGTGGGTCTTCAGGTCAGGGGCTTTGTTGTGACATGCAGTCCATCTTTTTTGTCCTTTTACTCTCAGGGTCAGAGCAGAGGGTGGTGAGCACACTCCCAGTCCCTAAAAATGGCTCTTGACTCTGGGCTCCTTATTGATTCTCACCTTTGTAAACGTTAAGAGCCAAGCTACAGATTGGATTTGTGTTTGCTTGTGTCAGTAACGATCTTTTTTCCCCTATTTCTGGACCCGACTGCTAACTGGCACATTCTTTGCTGAGAAAAATCAATCCTATATTGGGCTGTTTTTATTTGGTGAAAAAATAAACTGTTGGGAAACCACGCTCTTCCAACCGCTTCAATTTGCACGTGGTTAAGCCGCAACCCATCCGACCTGGAAATACGGAAAAGCTATACCAGCGGCATTTCCATAGGACTGCTGCTAGAATTAGGTTTCTGTTCACGTCCCACAGTAACTGTCCTCTCAGCCGAGGAGTCACGTCTGATTTTCCGTCCCAGTAGTGAAGAAAGGAACTGCCGGCCTTTCGGATCAGCTGTTTTTGGCACAGGAAGCCTTGATAATAGGATAGAGGAGGCAGTAAGGAGAAAAGCATGGGGATGGAAACAAGCCGACGAGAAAGTTAAATGAATGACTGTTTTTGTGTGACAGCACAGGGGAGACCCGTTTTTCACTTCGAGAAGGAGAGAAACAGGCATTTAAAATGGTGGCGGTGATGGGGGGGGTCTGCAGTGCCAGGTTGTTGACTCTGGTAGAGGATGACATCATCCCTCCTCTGCTTCCACAGGAAATAAGGTCACATAGGGAACTTTGGCGGAGAAGAAAAATACACTTGTTGCAACCCAACAGCTCGGCAATGCAGATGAATGCAGCCATTTACTCGGGCACACAATAACGTGCTCCATGCCCTTCTGGGCCCATGGCTATGTGTGAAAGGGTTTTTCCAAAAAAGCTCGTATGAGGTTAGGCTGGAGAAGATTCCTCACACGCCATTTTGATACGCGCACGACAGAGAGAGGGGGGAGACGCCGAACTGTGTACAACCAGCTCAGAAGGAAATTTCACAAGCACACGCTGAACGTTTAATCAAGTGACATCATGTTTCACTACTCAGGCGCCAGACGGCGATGACGTCCAACTGCTGTTGTCAGCAGGGCTGCACATCGGCCCGCGCAACTGTACCGACGCGCACGCACGCCAACAGCCACGTCGCCGTGTGAAAAGTTTAGTGGGAGTTGTTGCTGTGTAACTTTTTGAACCGCCTCCCACAGCGCCATGGAAACCACAACAACATGTTTGTAAGCGGTGTGGCGCTTTCGGGACTCCTCCAGACTGAAAATATCAGATCGGGAGTGGACGGGTTTATTTTAGAATACTGACAATGTTGATGTGGGTGTGTCTGACTGTGTGTACATGTCTCTCGATGGTGCAGAAGCCCCCAGTCCACCCTTTTACCTCCTGAACCTCAGCTTTTCTGCTCAGCTCCACCCTCTTTTTCACTTTGAACTCATTTTATATCTTTGTTTTCTCTCAACCAGTTTCACGCACATTGAGCCAGCTGGCTCAGGGACTCAGTTTGCAATGCTCAAACTAAAATTCTGAGCAGAATGCAATTAAAAAACAAATAAATAAATAGATATACTTTTGTATTTAAATAAATATCCACAATTAATGAAGATTTAGCACAATTCATAGATATATTTAGAGACTAACTGGATTTTTCAAATACCTATTTTAAATAACAATGCAGCTCTGTTTTTATTCTGAGGACTAAGAGGCTGCTCCCCTCTAGTGACTGTTCTAGTTCTAGTGTCCCAGCTGGGCTGCAGGTCAGCCTGGACGCAACCGCGTTCCTGCTTCAGAAGAAAGTCTGCAGCGCCATCTCCTGGATAAGATCAGTCCTGGGTTAAACCTTTTTTCAAACATTTTTAAACAACCTTAAAAGTTGTTTAAAAATTCGGTTTCCTTAAATCTGTGGAAGGGTTGTGCATCATTAGCCTATTTGTCTAAACTAAAGATGTATTTCAGGAACCTGATATGACTCTTTGTGGAGATCCTGAATAAATAAAAGCTGCGGGCCCATCAGGCCGTAGGATAGTCATGGAAAATTAATACAAATTATTGAATGTTGAAAGCTGATATGCTGTTGTTCGTGCCGGTATGTCTAGAAAACTTCACAAAAAAACCCTTCAGTGTCAACCTTATTTTACTATTTCATAATGCAAAAAGGGATATTTTGCACAAACATGCACATAATGACAGTTGTGTTCATTAGTAAGCTTTTGAATTGCTGTTTGGGGGATTTATTTTCGCCTACTGGCATGTTGTCCTTCGCTCAGGTTTCCAGTGTTTATGCTGTGCAAGTTTAGCAGCTCTTAGCCGTCACCTCAGCCGACACTGTGCCAGAGGGGAAAATGGACCGTGTATTTAGCACAACGTGGTAATTAATAAGGCAGAAAAGATAATCTAGAGTAAAACTATCAACACCGGAGGTTATTATGAGCTCTTGGATAATGAGGCTGAGAGCCTTTATGTCCTAGAGGTGATTTAGAGTGCTGTATTTAAGTAGTCAGTTCAAAATCTCTTCATCCCTGATGCGTGTTGGTGAGATTTATTGAAACTGGGGTGTGTTTTGTCCGTATTAAATAGACACGTGGCTCCTTCTTCATGAGAGGAAGTGTGAATAAAGCAATGGGAACTGCGTTTCCTGCTGCTGGCACGATAACCCTGGGAAGTCTGCACCCGCTACTCAATCCAGGGAAAGGGTTGTAGCCATGGAGATGGCATTTCGCAGGCAGAGTCTGAAACATATGTGTGTATGGTGGTGGGGCGGGCGGGGGGGGTCGGCTGTTTTGAACCTCAGTTTTGCTGCTGTAGTCAACCTATCCGTGCAGAAAATATGTTTGATTCCTATGCACATTTCAAATCTGTTTTAAAACAACAAAATTACAGGCATTATTTTTTGCAGCCTGACTACATGACTGAAAGTTCCAGCTGTACTGTGTATTTACATATGTGTGTATATATGTGTATTGGGGGTGGGGGGGGGCAGCGTGTGAGTAAAGTCTGCCCAGTGCTTGGAGCAGAAATAAACACGAAACGGGTTGTTATATTTAAACAGATACATTTACAAGCAGCAGAAAGACACTTTCGCCCAGCAGGCATGTGTATGTGTGTGTATTGTGTGTGTGTGTTTAGGAAGCCGTTGTGTTCACACTATTTAACTTCACTGCAAAAACAGCTGTTAACTTATACACACACACACGCACACAAATCAGTCCTATGTAGAGGTGCATCTGTGCTAATGCAGCAGCCCTCCCCCAGCAGGACACGTGTGCACGTCCAGCATGGACGGAACAGTTGGGTGAAGTCAAACAGTTGTTGGACAGCTGATCTGCTTCAGTGCCACCGTGCACATATCTGATTTATGTGGTGGAGGCTGTTAAGTCACCTGTTCTTGACCCCGTGGTCACACGGGGTCAGAGTTGCTTTGTTCAGTTGGTTTTATCAGAGGGAAAGGAGCGTTGCTAACCCTAACCCGGACTGGATCCTGCTCATTACTGGAGGGGCGTCTTTTGTGCAGCTTCCTCCTGCAGCGTGGAGGTGAGAAGTCATCAGGAAAAAGACAATGTGTCATTATGTGACCTTGGCTTCAGTAGGAAGTCCAGTTGTGCCAAATGAATCTACCGAGGGAACTGAAAGGAGTGGCGTTCATGTGAACAGTGACTCATTTTTCAACAGAAGTGTGTTTGATAAAGGCAACAGTTTAAAAATGACTACACTTTGGAATCTACGAATCCTTCTCCTTCTTCGTGGGTTACTAAATCAACAGAAGCCATTATATTACGATAGTGCAGGAGCTTCCCCATCGGCTCCGAGGCACAACCTCAGTGGAGTCTGTATTTACTGCATGGAAGCCTCCTGAGGAATCAGCGGTTTCCTTTTATTTGACAGTCAGTGGCGGCCATTGATGTCTGCGGTGCAGCATGTGTAAACAGAAGCATGACGGGCCTTTGTCGTAGCATCGGAAAGGTCTTAGCTAGACGGCTTTGAAAAGAGGTCCCGCCAGGCCTGCTCAGCCAAGGAGTGCACGGCCAAGAAGAGATGCAGACTGGACTGGAGATGCAGGCCTGCAGATAAAGTTGGCGTGAGGGACTTTTGGACATGTTGGAACCTCTAAACACTTGCGAGAGGGCCGTAAAGACAAAGCAAAACCTTTATTTGAACTTATCTCCAAAGGTCAGAGGTCTGTGTAAAATAATGAATAGATGCTGGTAATTCTACGTTTCAGCTCTGGTCTTGAGCAACTTTTTTATGCACTCCTGGTTTTTGAAGCGCGAGCGAGACTTAATGGCTCTCTAGGTCTCCAGCACGACCTGCGAAATAACCGCGTGTCAACAGACGAAACAACAGGTGCTTCGGCTGCTGATTCATCACTGCCTTCCCAGATCGCTCGCCAAGAAAGTAGTTCGGTTCGCTTGCTCGTTGTTAAATTAGCATTTTATCTCTGTGTCCTATTTGGGGTTTGGCTCCGAGTTTACGCTGGCAAGACAAGCAGACTTATGAGGCTTCAGATCCCCCAAAACACAGATATGCAACATGACAGGACAGCCTTTTGACACCCCCTCCCCCAACACCAGCTCCAGTGATCGGGACA
The DNA here is from genome assembly GCA_000180735.1 of Tetraodon nigroviridis. Taxonomy (NCBI): domain Eukaryota; kingdom Metazoa; phylum Chordata; class Actinopteri; order Tetraodontiformes; family Tetraodontidae; genus Tetraodon; species Tetraodon nigroviridis. The sequence goes on along the minus strand of CAAE01014066.1, from coordinate 264,969 downwards.
GCCGGTTTGCTCTCAGAGAGGGAGAGAAAGTGTGTGTGTGTTGCCATAGTCCGGCATGGCTCATGTTTCCCAGTGCAGCTGAACTTGAGCAGCAGGCACCAGCGAGCCCACACCGCGTAGATACGTCCAGGACGGACGGCGGGGACCCGCAGATCTGTCTGCCCCCGTTCAGGAAACCCTGTCCAAAGCTGCCGGTGCCAGTGCCATGTCTTTGCCTTGCTGCCTTCACGGTATCACTGGAGCATCGTGCAACATCCCTCTACGTGGAAACTGTGCTAGATCGTTGCTTCGGAAGGACATGAGTGGAGCCTGGAGGAGGAGAAGCTGCCACTGTCGGAAGAACTGAAGCTACGCGTATGCTTCTCTGTCGCATTTGAGTAATCGGTTGACGATCCACCGGCTCGGTGAGCTAAGCGCGGCCGTGCCGTGGCCCCGCCGCCGGCCCTGCCCTGTCAGGGGTTGTGTGTCTCGGCCCCCGCCATGATGATCAAGGAGACGTCACTACGAGGGGATCCCGACCTGAGAGGGGAGCTGGCCTTCCTGGCCAGGGGGTGTGACTTTGTGCTCCCCTCACGTTTCAAGAAAAGACTCAAGTCCTTCCAGCAGCAACAGGTCAGTCCGTGCTGGGAGCCTGAAGAACCGGGTCCAGTTTTGGACGTGCATGCAGACTCCCTCCTTTATCGACTCTCCATTTCATTTTTTCGAAACGTTCAGCGTGTCCTTATAGCGGAGGATGACATGCCTGGGACGACAGGCTATTCTAAAACACTTACCAGCTGGTTATTAATAGGGCAGGGGCTAAAGGAGAGGGGGAGGGGAGACGCCACAGCTGTCCTGATTAGCACACTCTCAATGAACGCCCTGAAGAAGATGCGCATCGGGCACCTCCGACCTCCTGCATCCACAAGTACTTTGGACTTAACGCTGGTGCATGATACCGTCATCTGACCTTTTGATCGCTATGAATAAATCAATTCTGCTTCGAGCACACACACACACACACACACATTCACACACACATTCACAAAGATGTACTTGTGGATTTGTGTTGCATGAAAAAAAACCTCTCTTGAGACACTTTCAAAATAAATTCTGAAATATGCATTTACGAGACTTTGGTCCAACCACTGTCAGGTTTGACCATTTCTGTGATTTATTTGAATTCCTGCACTCCCATAATCACAGCGCACACATTTATTTCTGCTGTTATGTGGAGGTTATGAGTTCAGATAAATAAATCTGAACTGCTACAGTCTCATTCTACCTGGGACTTCTCCACCAGTCGTTTGTCAAGCCGGTGGTGATACGGCGGCTGTCACCTGATGTATTGCGCTAATGTGAAATAATGGGACAAAGCAACTAAAGGTCGATCGAGCTGCCCAGCAGGGTGTAAACGACACATCTCAGGTCACCGTCTGGAACGCTGCTCGTCTATTACCGCATATCACATTCTGTCTCTCTCCCTTTTTAGGTCCAGTCCAAACCGGAAAAGAAACCAGGCACGCCTCCACCGGCGCCCGCACCGGCCTCCGCCTCGCCCGTCCCCACGCCCCGCTCCCCCAGCCCCCCGCCAGCTCCGGTGGTATTCAGCCCTCCTCCGCCTGCCGTCAACATTCCCAGGTTCTACTACCCATGTGGGCTCCCTGTCGCCAACCACGAAGCCGCCATCGCTGCCGTCGAGACGGCCTTCAAGGAGTTTGAAGAGGAGAAGGCGGACATCTATGAGATGGGCAAGATCGCCAAGGTGGGCGATCAGGCTGCCAATGCTGCTGCCTCAGCAGCAGGAGACCACATGCGAGCAGCACGTGATGGTTCTCGAGGTTCATTAAAGCCTGGTTTGTCTTCTTCTTCAGGCATGTGGGTGTCCGCTATACTGGAAGGCCCCCATGTTTTTCTCAGCGGGCGGCGAGAGGACGGGATTTGTCTCTGTCCACTCTTTCGTTGCCACTTGGAGGAAGTAAGCCAGACCGCCGTCCGTCTGAGGTACGCTCGTCTGACACTCCCGGCGTGATCCACTGCTTCCTCTCTCCTGCAGGCTGCTGCACAGTTGCCACGACGATTCATCCAGGTTTATTTACCTACTGGCGAAACCCGGCTGCAGCTACCTGGAACAGGAGGACCTTATTCCTCTGCTGCAGGTGAGGAAAATCGGGCTTTGAAGGTCCAGACTGCCACGATTCAAAGTCCAGAATGTAGCTATGAACATTTCTCCTTATGGGTTCATTAACTTTTGGGTTCAGTGTTGTTTTTTTCCTGCCTTTTCCATTGAAGTCTGGTTCTGACTAACACTGTGTTTACCACCAACCTCTTGTTTTATTTTTGTAACTTCCTGTTTGTGCCCGTTTAGGACATAGTGGATACACATCCGGGTCTCACATTTCTGAAGGATGCACCAGAGTTCCATTCCCGCTACATAACAACGGTAAAGGCCACAGAAACAATGTTTATATTAGTGCTTTAAATCTTCCAATAATCCCATTCCTCTTCCAGTATGTTGAGCTTGTGTCGTTGCCACAGGGCTGCAGCCCTTTGTTGTTTACTTTATTTGGTACCTTCATGCTATCTACAGAGAAACTCTGACCGCAGACGGGACTTTGAAATCCTAAATTCCTTCATATCCGGATAAAGGCTCCTCTGAGCGGAAAAGGTGATCTAGGTTAATCATAACATCAGAGTTCCTCAGATCCTCAGGTGAAACATCACAGGTGCTGATTACTGAGAACCGTCAAAGAATATCCAGGCTTCCTCAGATGTTAGGCCTTTCATTCGTGCTCCTGTGGCTGCCTGTGGTCACACGAGTGCCGGCAGGACCCGTGTGTTTGTGGGTCAGAGCTCTGCCTGCGCAGAGGTCTGCACTCCCAGATCATCGGGGTGCCGCGACGTCATGGAAACGTCCCCCTCTCCAGCCTGCAGCATCCTGACCCCACACATGCCCATATAAAGACATTTCCTTCAGCTTCTGCCCCGCCGATGGCTACTGTACAAGACCACGGTAGCCATGGGAACTCTGTGTACCAGGAAATGCTCGGCTACGCTCTTTAAGTGCAGCGATTTAGTGCCAGAGCCCAGAGCTAAAAACCTGACTGAAGACAACAACACGAACAGGAGTAACAACAAAAAGGTTCAACGTGTCAGAAAACATTGAAAAAGATGTCCGAACGCATCATCATGCTATTGAGATCACCGTCAGTTTTAGCAGCACATTTTCTCTGCCTCACAGTTTCTCTTGTTCCAGGTGATCCAGCGGATATTCTACGTGGTGAACCGCTCTTGGACCGGTCGCATCACCATGACGGAGCTGCGCCGCAGCAACTTTCTGCAGACCTTGGCCCTGCTGGAAGAAGAGGACGACATCAACCAGATCACCGACTACTTCTCTTACGAGCACTTCTACGTCATCTACTGCAAGTTCTGGGAGCTGGACACTGACCACGACCTCTACATCGACCCCAAAGACCTGTCGCGATACAACGACCACGGTAAATCCTCAGAACAACGAGGGAAAGAACGCAGGCTTTAGGCTGAGCAGACATGTAGAAATGAATAATCTATTAGTTATCAATTTGAATGATGTCCAGACAGGTTGAAATATGAAATATTTGTGGAAAATTTGAGGTAATATGCCTCCATGTAGCCAAACTTCAGTTCGCCCCCTCACGCACAACAGACCTTGTGCACACGGCAGTTTGTTACAGCACCCATTTGTTTCTGCATCTCTCAACTAAATATTTTTCTCTTTCTCTGCCCTGACAGCATCCTCAAACCGAATCATTGAAAGATTGTTCTCAGGGGCCGTTACTCGGTAAGTGGAAACACACATAAACACGGCGAGAAGCTGATGACTTCACCATAACACCGGTGGGGAAGATGAATACATCTTTATCTTTGGTTTCCAGGGGCAACGCGGTGCAGAGAGAAGGCAGGATGAGCTACGCAGAGTTCGTCTGGTTCCTCATATCTGAAGAAGACAAGAAAAACCCAACCAGGTGCCGCACAGATGCTAAGCAGCAGTTTAGGCAGCCAGTCTAATAAACGTAACGTAATAAATTCTCTCTTTTCCTTTGTGTGTTCTCTCTCCAGCATCGAGTACTGGTTCCGCTGCATGGACACCGACGGCGACGGCGTCTTGTCCATGTTTGAGCTGGAGTATTTCTATGAGGAACAGTGTGAGAGGATGGAGAGGATGGGCATCGAACCCCTGCCCTTCCAGGATCTGCTCTGCCAGATGCTCGACTTGGTCAAACCAGAGAACCAAGGTTAGTACAGCACAGAACCAGTCGGTTTTCGCTGTACCTCCTCCTGTCTGCACGTAAACATTCGGGCGCTGCTCTGCTCCGTCCCCAGGTAAGATAACCCTCGGTGATTTAAAGCGCTGCCGGATGGCTCACATATTCTTCGACACCTTTTTTAACCTGGAGAAATACCTGGACCATGAGCAGAGAGACCCATTTGCTGTGCAAAAGGTAGGACTTTGCAACCCTGACATAGAATTATTTCACTGCTTTACAATCTAAAACCATCAAAATATTATCACACAAAAAAAGGACAATATAGCACAAGCACATCCTCCAGGTTGCATGTATGTCTGTAACGCTGTGTGTTTTTGCTGGTCTAGGACATTGACAGTGAAGGTCCAGAGCCTTCAGACTGGGATAAATATGCCTCAGAAGAGTACGAGATATTGGTGGCAGAAGAGACTGCAAATGAGCAGCTGCATGAGGGGTAGGGCCTGGTCTGCTGATGCATCTGATGACTTCGCTGCAGTTTTCTGTGTATTAAAGAACTAAACTGTGTTCACAGGTCATTTGATGAGGACTATGAATCTGAGGAGCTCCAAGTGCCCGGGGAGATTGCACATAAAATAGACAAACTTGTCATATCTGACCTGACGGCATGAAACTGTCGCGGTGGAGTTCCTCTTTCTCTCTGGAACCAAGGAACTCAAAGAAAACAAGGATGCAAAGATCAAGAAATCGTCCTTCAAAGACTGCAGAGGCTCCTCTGAAGTGGTTTGTTGGTTTTGTGTGTGAGACCAAGAGCCGACACTCCTCCGAGTCTGGTGCAATAAAGCGTTGACAGAGAAACGTTGCTTCCTCCAGCTCTTTAGAGAACAAAGCCTGGCGGGGGCAGATACAAGATAAGCTCTTAAAGGACAATGATGTCATAATTCTTGTGAATTTTTGCTGACAATCCTGCCACAAGACAATCACCTGATATCTGGCTGTTACTGTGCTCTGGGCTGACCCACTCAGAACCGACCCCTCACTGTGCGCAAAACAGCACCTTCATGTGGCGAGATGGCGCAACTGCACGTCCTCTCCTGCATCGCGCTTTCTTAGCTCAGTGCCATGCCGCACTGCTCTATTTCAAGTCCAGCAGCATCAGAGCTCCACCTCAGGGCTCCCTTTTAAAAACATTTTCACACCCTGGAAAAACTAATGGATGGATGAATACTACCATCACTTCCATGCATTTCCTTTGTCAGTGTATCCGCTACAACTGGTCAACAACCACATCAAACTCTCTGGGAGAGTTCCCCACACATATCTGACCACAACTGTAATTATGCAACAGCTATGCACATGCGTGAGCTCAATTCCTGCGTTTTCATGTCTCATTGTGCAGAGTGCCTTCTAAATATTTTGACCTGGTATTGTCACTCGTGCAGTCGTTTTTCTAGAGTTGTGCCAGCTCCCCATGAGGCATTCTTCCTGTGAGGCGGGTGCCAAACTCTCCACTGACAATGCATCAAAAGGGGCCGATTTTTTGGCCAGAAAATGCCCCAACCTTGGTGTCACGTTGAGAGTCGTCTGCTTCTCTTTGCCTGGCCTTTGTAGAATAGGAAATGTGAGATTATTCCACTGGATTTGGACTAATCAACCCGCTCTTGATCGAAAAAGCCATATATTTTTCAAAGAAGCAAACCTTTAAATTAATTATAGTGCTGCATTCACAGGGAAACGTGCAGGTATGCATCCCTGCCTCCCTGTAATAGCCGGTTGTGTTCGCGTGTGCGTAAACGTGCCTGTAAATCACACACAAGGTTGTGTTTTGGGAGCGTGTGATGCAGAACTCTTAGTTCTGGGCCCTTACAGTCGTCACCATGGGAACATTGTCTGTATTTATCAGCTGTAATTTGCTTTACAAAACACATGCAGCATGCTGTAGTTGTCACTGAAAGGGAAAACGGGGACTGGAGAGGCTTCCACCAGGACCGCGACTTTCTGCTCTGCAGCTATTGTAAATGTGCCTGACTGTATCAAACTATTATTGTAATAACAGTAAAAATACGGTTTTTAATGCTCATATTTCTCTGTATTTGCTGTGCCACTGTGTGGCTCGGGGCGGGAGGGGTAAATTATGTCAGTTGTGTGTATTTTTGGTGCGCGGTGGAGTTCACTGGTAGATGGCAGACCTGCTGGAGAGCATGCGATGAATCTCATCTGGTGAGGAACAAGTCTGGTGTCTCATCTGTGAGGGAGGTGAAGCTCGAGATGCCGGCTCATCGGAACGGTGTTCAAGAAGAACCGTAGACTGACATCATCTCTGGTGACTCTGCCTCTGTCAGGCCATGCAGGGCTGTTGATGAGAGAAGCAGAGGAGACTTTTACTTTCAGACTTGTTGCAATGTTCAAATTATGAAGGTTACCATGTTGGCTTTTCTGTTTTCTTTCTTTTCTTCTGTCTTTACTTCTTTCTTCCTTTCTTCTTTTGACTGAGGTTTCACATTTTAAATAAATGTATTTCAAAATTGCTAAGTGAAGATTTTCCTAATTTTTTTCCGGTTGGGTTTGGAACGGTGGAGCAGTTTTGAGTCGCTTTGTCCGGTTAGAGCGTCATCATTGTCCTTCAGGTAATCATCAGGTAATTTAAGGTAGACAAGAACAGAATTTCTAGCTAGTTTTATTATCTTACTTTTTTAGTTTGTAAAGTCCCTAAGCCAATATTTTACATGATGGTAAAAATAATCTCATGGTCAGAGGAAAAAATGCCACCTTCTTGTCCAAATTTCCACTTTTTTCTTAAATAAAATAACCATGTTGTGGATTCTCTTTTCGCGTCTTTTCTCTGGGGTGTGATTCATGGTAAACCAAGCGTGACCGTAAACAAAAGAGTTTCTGAAGGGAGTTTATTGTTCCAATTGTCCTGGGAATGGTGTAATGGCTGGCATGTACTGTGATTTTCTACATGAGCGGTATGTTTTTCTGTGGAAGGTCGGAGCCGTTTGGTCATTGTTTGAGATGGCGCTTTGCTGGTGGATTACAAATGCCAGGGATGAGGCAACCAGATTGCAGGCCCACCACCCCTGAATCATACGCATTCCACTGTCATGAGCGCCAAACCAACACCGGACTCACAGAAGACGATCTGTGGGCTGGAACAAACGACAAAGCTGGTGGAGAAGGGAGAGAATCCAGACTGGAAAACTCGTACTGAGGGGTCAGGAATCAACCTGAGCACGTACCTGTGATACCAGAGGTATACGTTTTAGATCAAGCTTATGTAAAAGAAAAAATCTTTAATATTACAATAAACTGGAAGCCAATTTTTTACTGCAGACTTGTCATCAGAATTCTTGGTAACGTCTGATAGGGAGCCATTATGCTAACATACTTAGCTAAGCTTTTGCAAACATTCAAGCCTAGTTGCTCACAGGTGTGTGTAGATTGTAACCATGCAGTCATAGTTCTAAATTAAACATCAGTGTAGCTTTTACTGTGACCCACCGAGGTCAGTCACAGCTGACAGTCAGGAGGGGGCGCTAAGTACAAAAATGCACACCTTACTTGTGAAATGAATTCGTTTTGCCCCCTTACTAAGTATAAAGTATGATTTAGGTTTAAATACTCAAAGTTTCTTCCTTGTGTGTTTACATCTTGCAGCTTGGTGCACTGAAAACATAACTGAAACCAGCCAGTAAAATAACTGGACACATTCACCCTAAAAACCCGGCGTGGATGACAGCGACGAACAGCTGATTGATTTTTACTCTGTCGTTTAAAACCCCTGTAGACAGACAAACAGACAGGTTTTTTTTATAAATGACATTAGAGTTTTTAATAGTGCATCACACAATGTCTTTTTGCAGGTAGGACACACACATGTGCATACACACACCCCCACAAAAAAAGAAGAGACTTGTCTGCTCTTGTCGGTGTGCTGAAGGTTTTGGGGTTTTTTTTTCCCTTTGAACTCATAATGAGCTAAATTCCATCTTTACCACAATCACACACACACCCTTGTACCTTTGTGAGGACTTTGGTGGGCATAACGTATGACCAAGCCCCTGACCCTGAACCAGACCCCAACCCTAAAACCAAGACTTCACCCTCAAAATCCTCACTTTGCTAGTAGAATGAGTATTTTGGTACTCAAGATGTAGCAAGCACACACAGGAAGCAAGAAAAGGCTCTTTGGCACAACCAAAGGTCCCTCCAACGGTTCTTTTGTCTGTGTTTGAACTGGATGGAGTTGGGGATTTTTTTTAGTTCCTCCGACCACAGTTTCTATATTTCTTTTTAGTTCCTGTCTCAGAGTAGGTCATCTGGGGGTCATCTGGGGTTCTTATGCCGAGCTAAGTTTACGTTGACTGGTGGAACTCATAGGTCACACTGTTGCACAAGCAGCGCCATTTTTAAAAGCCACGAGCCTGGCTAATTAGTTCCTGTGGCCACTGGTCGGTGAAGAACTGGTTTGGAAGCGGATGGTTCCCAGATATGCGTTGCTGTTACTACGCAGTGTTGAGGGGCTCAAAGGACATGTCTGAACTAGTTGATCTGCTGAAGGTTTTGGTTCATTTCCTTTGAACTCACGATGAGCTAAAATTCCATCTTTACTACAAAGTCCTACACACACACACACACACAAGACACACACACAAGACAAACACACGTGCACGCTTTTGATCTCAAGCTTCTCTGCTGTCAGACACCCATTATCATCTGTCACCTGGTGTTGGACTTGTGCACTCCTATCATGCGCGCTCCTGCAGACACATACTCATAACGTTAACATACATGGATGGACGGACCGAGGTCATAATTAACGTCTCGGAAAACCACAGAAGAGCTGGCTGCATTCCAGCAGCTGTTCCTGCCGCTTTCCCTGCTCGGCTTTCTCCGTCCTGCAGGAATATGGAGAACATACCATCATGGGAGGCTTCAAAGACCTCTGGTGAACTGGGCATGTGTGATTACAGGGAGAGCTTGCTTTAAAGGGCCTCAAAGAGGAAGAAGAAATCCAAGAGCAAGATAGAGTGAAAGAGAGAGAGAGAGAGAGAGAGAGAGAGAGCAGCTGGGCCGGTGGTGAACATCTCCTGGTCGGAGGTCTGGTCGGAGGTCTAGCTGGATCTGCTCCCTCCTTCCTCATGCAGGCTTCTCCATGGAGATAATCTAATGTGGGGCCAGATCTACTCTGGCTTCGTTAACACGCTCGTCAGAATAAATGGGGAAAAAAAAAAAGGTCACATGATTCCCTCTCACGCAAACATCCACCCGGTGTTGAGTGACAAGCAGCTGCACAACCATCAGACGCTGAGGTCCGTCCCCGACTCATCTGCTGCTCTTGTCCTCCCTCATCAATGCAGACTGGGTGGATGACGTGTGAGGGAGCGTTGGCTGGAACCCAACCTGGTAGAGAGAGAGAGAGAGAGAGAGAGAGAGAGAGAGAGAGAGAGGGAAGAAAGACAGACACAGAGAGAGAGAGAGTCAATGTAAAAACTGCAGAGGTGAGCGCGTGCGCCTGGTCCAGACAGAAGGAGGTGAGAGAACGTGTGCGCATGAAAGAACGTGTGCGATCAGGTCTCCAGCTCCACCTCCACCTCCCATCCTGCCATCTCCTCGCTGGCAGCATCCAGGTCCTCCAGGCGAGCGCCGACAGGCCCGAAACACTTTCCCTGCGGTCAGCCGCTGACACCGGCGCAGCCTGACCCTGGCGGACGTGTGTGTCACACCTGCGTCCTCATTTCTGGGAGGAAAAAGCCAAGTGTGACCTTTGAACCCTGCAGCTGATGGATGCTGGCTTCCGGGGACTGTCTCAGGCTTCCCCCGGGGATGCAGCTTTGACCCCACCAATGGGCGACTTCACACACTCGGTGGACTTTTAAAAGCACGCCTGTGTTAAAAGGCCGGTTCCGTGGTGCCGCTCCGACGGCTCGGCGTGACCGGCGGGTTCGCGGTGACACCAGTCAGATCACTAGATATAAAGAGCTGGCTGGTTAGAACAAAAGATAAATACAAACCAGTCCAGACTGGCCCCAGCTTGCTTCTATTTGCTGGAGTGTTCACCCACCCTTCTGGGCTGAACCTAACCCCTCAGGACAGAAATTCTTCAGGCCAGAGCAATATGTAATAGGTGGATGTATGGTCCGTTTTAAAGAGAGGAATGCAGTCAAAGCCCGGGCTGGAATGTCTCTCTGAATCTTTCTTGGGTCCTTATTTATCCTTCTGCCTCCAGGCATCCAGGGCCAATTTAAAAACGAAGTCAGCGTTTGGTAAATAAAATGTGACCTAAAGTGTTATTGGTCAATTTTATTGGTATGTGGTTTATTGACGCGTAAAGGAATATTATTATCTTTAATAAAAGAAAATGAAACTTCGTTTGAGGGGGGTTCGCGGACTTCTGTTTTGGCATTCTCGTTGCGCGCAGAGTGCGTTACGGTAAAGGAGGCGGGCTTTGACCCACATGTGCGTTGCGTTTTGATTGACATGGCGGAGTCTCGCAGTCCGCGTCGCGCCGTTCCAGTAGACACTCCGGACAGAGCCTGGGAATAAAAAAACGCGCAGCGTCGTCTTATTCAAGACCATTTTATTGCAGCGAGGTGAGTTCTTTTACACTTCTAAACTGCTACGAGCCCCTTTTCCACCAAGAAGAGGGCTGGAATGGGACCGAGTCGACTCTAGAAAACTTTTAGAAGTGCGTGTCTGTGTGTGAGCTTGGAGAAGCCGAGCGCTGACGCCGGCAGTCTGGGCCACTTGGCCAGCGCAAAGGAAAAAGGAAAACTGTTTCACAGACCGGGAGGAGGAGAAAGAGTGGAAGGAAACCGAAACTTAAGAAAAAATGGGTTTTTTATCTTTGGAAAGTACAAAGAAATGCTGGATTTGCTCTCAGAGCGTCTCAGCGAAGCGAATGCGCGTAATTCTGCATGACGCGTTCCTGGTTTCTGGGCTTTCGGGAAGGAATGCGTGTTCTTTTTCGTCTCGGAGGAGTTCGGATGGAGTGAGTGCGCAACAGGAGAAGAAATCTGTTTTCTCTGTCTCACTTCTGTGGAGGAAAAAATGCGGTCATTGAGCTGCGGCCGCGCAGACGCTCGCCTCTGTTGTTAGAAAGAAAAAAAAATCAGGAAATAAGCAGTTTTTATTGCTGGAAAATAACTTGGAATGGAAGATGCTGAGACAGTCAGATTTGACAAGGCGGTTGCGAAATGGTTGAACTGACACTTTTTAGAGTTGTGGGAGTTTTGAAGCGGCGCGAGTTTGTGCGCATTTGAGAGCACATGTAAGAAAAGTCAGGTTTGGAGAAGACCAAACTCAACTCCAGCAGATCCTAGCATTCCTTCTAGCCAGTCTCCCCCCCCCCCCCCCTCCTCTCTCTCTCTCTATGAAACGGCTACGTGTCTGTGTTTGTGCAGCAAAGACAAATCTCTCGACCGCCTCTGATGCAGACGTGGAAATCAAACATTGGCCTCCTGCTCAAGGCGAACGATTATCAGCGTTCCACGTCCTCATTCCAGACAAAATACAATATCAGGGGCCCCTGGGACCAGCGTCTCTGCCCCCTGAATCCAGTGCGGCAAAAGGTGGAAGAGGAGATGACAAACAAACAAACAAACAAACAAACAAACAAACAAACGAACCAAAAAGAGAGACGGGAGGTTGTTGGATTTAGGATTGTCACACTATCATGGTGGGGGCATGATTTGGGTGAGGGTTTGCAGATTGCATTGGTCTGGATCCAGTGGGCAGTTTGGAGAATACACACACACACACACATACACACACATAAGCTGACTTTTTTCTGGGGGGACGGAGAAATCTGATCCCAAATCCATGACGTCAGATGACATTCCTATGGTGAAAGCTGATGTGGCCGTGTGTATTTTCCCTGTAAAACTGATATTGATGCATGGGTCCGTTTGGTGCCTTCCGCCTTCTGATCCGCTGAAGTCCCCCGTCACGGCACACACTCCCGTCCTGACCTGGATCTGACCGTGGTTACTTAAGCCTGCTCTCCAGCTTTCCCAGGTTGGGAGCTGACATTGTTTCCCGTCCTGCATCTCAACGTGTGAAAGGGCCGCCGAGGGGGCCAGGCTGCAGGGGTTAGGTTCTTTTTTTTTTTTTTTACACAATGATGAGGCGCAGATGGGTCACGGGAATAAAGGATCTCCGCTGGTGGGTTCGAGGACCTGTGTAGCATCAGGTTCAAGGTGCTGAGCTGATCCCTGGGGGTTTTTTTTTGTATCCATCCTCTGGAAGTTAAGCCTCTTTGGCTCCAGCGTTGATTTCCAATAAGAATGTAAACAAAGCTCATAAGCGGCATTTGAAATGTTATAAAAGCCAGTTTGTTTCTGCAAATTGTGCAATTTCTGAGGGGAATATTGGTTTCGGATTCAGCCCCTTGTTAAGGTGAACAGTAACGGTTTACCCAGACAAACCCCGGTTGTGTGTGTGTGTGTGTGTGTGTGTGTGTGTGTTTTATACCTCACATCACTGCAATCAAATAACCGGCCCTTAAGACTGGTATTTGAAGCTGAAGACAGGTGGGGGGGGGGTTGTTACTTTCTCTGACATTGACAGCTTTGGGTAGGTTAATGAGCTGTGTTCTGGAGCCATTACAGCCCTTTGACACAGGCACACGACCCCCCCGCCGCCGCTGTGTCGCTTTAGAGGTGCTTGTTTGTATCACAGTAATACAGAAATGAACTTTTTGATTCAACTCAGGGAAGATCTGTCAGGTGGGAAATTTGTCTTTCCAACAGCGGGACACCTGTTTTCAACCGTACGCTCCGTGTGACCATGAAAAAAAAAAGAATCTGTGCATTTGACGGCTAAAACAAATGCTGAGCTTGAGCAGGAGCCGTCTGCTAATACTAAATCCTCAATCCTCGATTGCCCTCACATCTGAGCAGTTTTTATGAAGGTGGGCTCATCGCTTTCTACCGCCGCGGCTCACCGGCGGCCCAATAAAAGGTTTCGGGTGCGTCTGGTCTGAAATGAGGTCGGAAAAGGAGGAGCATGACGTTGCAGCCATTGTGCCTGTGTGTTTATGAGTGACTGCTAACCTAGAGCTTGTTATCCAGGGTTTAGGGTTACACACCAGCGCTTGTGTTCGGAGTTCCACAAGATTCTAAATGTTCCCAAAAAGTGTGCGATCCTAGGAAACGGGTTGGATTTTAGCGCTAATGTATGCACATCTAACTGGGAAGGAATTTGTGCTCGGACCATTTATAGACTCAGAGTGATTCAGATTTAAGGCATTTTTATCCATATTTTTAGACAGAAACTACTGAGTTCAGGAAATAAAATCACATTAATGTATTGTAACCATGTGGTGCTCGAGTCCTTTCAGCAGGTGGATGTGCTCTGAAAATACTCCCTCCATTCATCATCTGCAATTTTCACTGTTTGCAAATAATCTTCTATAATTACGCTTTGCCGTTCATGAAGGTCCAAAGTGAGCCAGTTGGCTTTCCACCGGCCCTTATTTTCTCGATATTCCTTTAGCGCGTGCGCTCCTTCGCCAAGTTTGCAGTCGCACCATCAGTTTTCTGCAGGTGCGCCATCCCGATCTGCAGCGGCGTCACCGCGGGGACCGAGCGGCTTCCTGCTCCCGCGCCCAGCGCTTGTGGCATGCTGCGAGGTCAGCGGGGTCAAGGCTCTTTCTTTCCGCGCTTTCTCTTCTTCTCCCCTCCGTAACGTCCTCGGTCGGACGTTCCTGGCGGTCGGCGTCTCAGGACCGCGCTGATGCTCTGAGACGTGATGGAGTGCAGATACAAGCGGAACGGAAGCTCCTCTCTCCCTTCCAGAACGTAAAGCTGGCCTTTTCCCTGCGTCCGATATTTGTTTGGCACTCAGCTGCAATATTTATCCTCCTCCTCCTCTCTTTCTTTCCCTCTCCCTTCCTCCTCCTGTTTTGTCTCCCGTGATAGTTTCCTGCATTGTTGACAGTTGATTTAGAAAAAGATAAAAGGAGCCTTTCAACGTACCCGCTCCCTGCAGACGCCCTTCCCCCCTCCGCCACCCCTCCTCGGGTGAATCATGGTGGGTAGCACCCAGCGATCACAGTCTTGATCTGGTTTCACCTTTTCTTTTTGGGGTCCAAATATAGTGTCACATATCCGCACAGACGATGTCGCGGCGTCCACGTTCACACCTTTAGCGTGTCCAACCACTGAAATCTGATTTAAAGTTGCCATGGCGGAAGGGAGCAGATTTACAGACGAAGAGTTTTCTGACAAAGAGATTGAAATCAGGCTGTGGAAGCTCTGAAAGCTCGTTTCAGCCACAGTTGATCCAGGCTGTTGACACTCGGGCCTGCTGGTACCCCAACCGGCTGTGGAATCTCACCGGCCCACCGCTGCTGTTTACTATTAAATACATTTTAGAGGACGTACACAAATGTTTACCAAGATAAATCCTTCAGATCTGCTGTCACACACAACATCTGTGTCCTACCACCACCGAGGAGGGAGAAGCGATCCAGAAAAGGATAAATCCACTGCTGAGGGAGAGCGAACCAGTCTGTTTTCGCTTCAGGCTTGCTTACCTGACAGTTCCAGTTTTATCGAGGCTCCTATAGGTTCTTCACACTTGAAGGTGATGTAACTTTTTTCTATTTAAAACTTGCATCGTGCCATCAGGGTGAGGGGCGGGTGGGCCGGGCTCAGAGCCGCGCTCATCCTGAGGAAGTAGCAGTTTTTTAATGCGGAGCTGCATTTTTTTTATTGCCTTCCCCTGTTACCGCACTGCCCTTGTTCTCCTCCTTTTTCGGAGCCCCTCTGAGGCATTCACACACCGTCCCCTGCCCACCCTCCTCTCCCCATACCCACCCAGGCTCCACATACCTGCCATCGCTTCTTTTTTTCGTTGTTCTTCTGCTGCCCGAACAGGAAAATCACAGGATTTTTGTTATTTAACTGTGACGTTAGTCTGGGGGGAGTGGTTCTACCTGGAAATTCCTGCATTACGTGACTGAGATGTGCAAGAACGATGACTTCATCATCGCAAACGCTCAACCAGAACGTTACTGCCTTATTGGCTGCACTGACCTGCAAATGCATGTTGGTGGTTTTTTGTGCAGTAGAAGATCAGCTGCAGCTGATCTTCAGATCGTGCAGTTTTCCTGCACCCTCAGCTGCACGGCTGAGGCCGACAAGCCCATGCTTCGCTTCTTTCTGCATCCTTTCAAATCAAAACGATGTGGTGTATAACTGGTTCACTGTCTAGAAGCCAGAAATTACTCACACACACACACACCCGTACATACACACATCTGAATCAGTGTGTGAAATCCTTAGGGTGATTGAGGAGTAGGAATGTGACCTTGCGACCCCAGGCTATAGGGAGGGGTGTTATGTGTATGTGTGTGTGTGTGTGTGTGTGCATGTTAGGGAGTAAGTGTGTGCACTTTTCACTGGCAGGCCATGTCCAGTGTCCCGTCCCCTCCGCTCTTCTCAGACAGTGTTTTTTCTGATGGATTAAACGCTGCCGTCTGCCCTTTTGTCCCACTCACACGCGGACAGATTTAGAAACGGTTCTGAGTCATGAAACCAGGCCGCGAGGCGCTCACTCACCACTCGTCTGCACCGGTGTGCACCACCCGCCCGTTGGTGGGGAAAGAGAGGGAAAGACACTGTGTGTGTGTGTGTGTCTCGCCTGTGAGAAAAGAGATGGGATTCTCATGTAGGTGTGACTAAACAGTCCATCTCTCTCAGCAGCACCCACCCACCGTCCCACACACACGCCACCCACAGAGCGGGCTTCTTCACGGCCCATAAAACCAATCATCTGAATGTCTCTCGGTGGTCTGTTTGCGCACGCTGATCTGCGAGCGTGAGCCTGTGTGCCCATGTTTTTGTGCTCTGGATGGATGGGTGGATGAATGGATGGAGCAGGGGGGCCCAGTTAACTTCTCAACTTTGCATACCTGGCCTAATTACGAAGGCACGCAGCCCTGCAGAGCTGCGGCGGCCTCGCTGGCGTTCAGCAGGGGGGCTTATCGCCTCCGCTTTCACCAGTGCGGATCTCTGATTGGCATGCCGTGGCAGCTGGATTTTGCATTTGGCTCCGCTGACCCAGCCAAGATGTTTATTGTGCCAAATCCTCACAAAATTTTTTTGCTTCAATTAAATTCTGTGGAAGCAGAAGCCAAAATCTGCACCAAAAAATGCTGAGCAGGCGTGTAAACCTGCCCCTCACTGGGTACCATAATAAGGGCTTAGACAAGGTCCGTGTGTGCGCGCGCGTGTGTGTACCCTTGCTTGTTTTTGTGTGATGGAGTTCAACCGTGCCTGTTCGCCCGATCACTGAGTGTTTATGTGGGTGTGCGCCCGCCCGGGTCTGTGTGTGGATGTGTGCAGCGAGGAGGAAGTGCCTGTGTTTGTTTAAACCAGGCACGCTCAGCCATGTGGGACAATTTAGCGGGAACCCCTCACTCCCACCACCCACCCCCTCCCGCTTTGGCCTTCCCCGAGCCTGAGCACCCACTCCTGGGTCCACCCCCCCACCCGTGGGTCCACCCCCCCCTAACCCAGCCTCCTGAATGAGCGGCTGTCTTTTGAAGACTGAGGGTTTGTTTGCGAAGTAGGTCCACTAGTGGGGGGTGGGATGAGTGGAGTTATGGGCAGGTTAAAGCTGGGAGTGGGGAGGAGAAGCCATGCAAAAAAAAAGTGGGTGTGAGGGTCGTAAAGTATGGCAAATCCTCATTGGCTGCTGAGGTTTTGTTGTGAATTGTAAAAGCCGCGGAGGGCACGAGCTGCCTCGTCTGAGCCCCCGTCATCCAAAAGATCCAGGAAGAGCATCACGCGTCTGCCAGAGAGCTTAATGATACAGATCCGAAAGCATCTCAAAACAATAAAGTAAAGCCTCGAAGAAGACGGAGCCCAAAGTCCTCCTGGTGTAGTTCTTCCAAGGAATGGTAGAATGTAACTAGGTTCATTCCGAGTACCAGCCTGCAGCGCTTCCGCCTATTTTCTCCTGATTTTCTCTCCCACTCTCCCATATTTTGTGTTAACCCACAGTAGTAGTTTCAGTTTTGTGGACTAGCCATCAGCTTATATATAGTTTTGCTGTGCAGCTGATCAAACATTTTAATTTCAGTACTAATTTTGGTTTTGAATCAAAAATGATTTAATGTAAAATTGGGTTGTGGGGGGGTTCGTGGAAGAAAGCCCCCACGCCTGCCCCGACTGAGCCCCAGGGATCTGGGAGTGTTACCAGGGCTTTTGGTGTGAGCTCTCCCCCGAGCTCCGCGCTTCTCTCTGGGCTGCAGAACGCTCTGGGAAACTGAAGGCGAGAAGCCTCGACGGTGGAGAAACGGGAGGACTGATGGAGGGCAGTAGGTGGAAGAGGAGGAGGAGGAGGATAAAGGATGAAAGGAGAGGGGAAAAATCAGGAAGCAACAGCATGGAACGAGCCGGGTGTGAGTCATGTTCATGTGCCTCTGGAAAAAAGCAACTTCCTCCGTATTAAATAGGCAAAAAAAGCTTTTCCCTCAGGCGCTGGAGCGCACCGACAGCCAACGCTGCATGATGGAGGCGTCTGTAATGGCGGAAGTCATGATGGCGATGACACCCGGTTTAACGATGGGGATTAGGGAGGAGTTTGCTTGTTTGGCTTGCCTGTAAACTATTATGGCATGTTGTGCGAGAGCGTGTGTGGTCGCCAGTTCGAGGAACCAGGCACCAAACATCTGCAAGTCTGAAGAGCTCTCATGTGGCGGAAAAGGCCCCCCAAGCCTGGCTGCTCCGGCCGACGTAATTGGGGGAAACAGCAGAGTGAGTGACCAGGATGCACGGCTTTGCAGAACTGGCTCTTTACCATGTGTTTGTGTGCCCCCACACAAAGATCCACGTTGTTCCGATTGCTCTCCTCCGATTGCATCTTTTTTCCCGTGCACAGTGCACACACAGAGCGAGATCTCGCCTCTCCTCTGGAGTTGCGTTACTGCTACGTGGCATGCATCGGACCGTCAGGGCCTCTACTGTGGGTTTACTGCCTGCTGGCCCCCATCCCAACCACACACTTACACACACTTACACACACACACACACATGCACAGCCAGCCCACAGCCATACAGCTGCAGGAGGGAGGGGCCCCCCTGGCAGATGCACACATCTGCCGGAGCTAGATGGGCCGTCCTTAGCTGTAGCAGCTAATGCAGGAGTCGCAGCGCAACACAGAGCTGATTGTAAATGCCCTGCCCTCCTGGATAGCTGGGGGGTGGGGGGGTTGGTTGACGGTCGCCCCCCCCAAACTTAGGTTGACTCTCTATCTGCTGGGCTCATTGAATTATCTCCCTCCACCTTCGCATGCACACGCATCCCCTCGCTGCCGGCTGTCTGTGGAACGACAGGCAGGACTAATGTTTGCTCTGGAGCTATAACACAATTAGGATTCCCCCCATCGCTCTCTATTCACACACACACACACATATATACACACACACTCACACACTCGTGCAGCACCCCTGCAGGACCCTAACCCCCGACCGTCTCCATTCACTCCCATCTCCTCTCTCCTCTCTCCTCTTTCCTCTCATCCTGTCTTCTTGCCCTTCCTGTCCTCCTCCCTCACTATTCTTTTTTTAGCTGTAAATTCCAGCAACAGCTACCAAAGCATTAATTAAGTCCCAGCGGTGAGGTACCGGTTGGTTTGTCTCTGAAGTGTCGCCTGCACAGCACTTGGTTTTTAAAATCATATCGATATCTGAAACTATTAGCACCACTTTATTTTCCAACGGTAAAGGTCTATTTGTTGTGCGGTTTCTGCTCAACCAGTGTTAATCACTCGTTTCCATCCTGCAGCCTTTTTTTTTTTCCCCCACCGGTGTTTTGGTCCTGGTCATATTCCATGAACTCTATTCACATCCACAGACGCTGCCCTCCCACACCTTCTGAACGGGGTGTAAAAAGGCCATTTCCTCTCCGTTTTGTTCGGCAGAAAGCTGATGCCTCGTTGGGCCCGCCAAACCGCCCTCCCTCCCTCACCACCTCCCCTTTATTGACTCCTCTCAGTCTTTCAGTCTTGCTGCACCTCTCCTCACTTCTCCCTCTTTTGAACCCCCTTTCTTCGGTGCTGAGGGTGTTGTCTTGGTCTTTGTATGCATTTGTCACAGTTATATAACGAGCGGCTCAGCGGGGAGAGCGCCGCTGCCCCCTCCTCCCACACCGTCGGAGACCTATCGGGGGGCGATGACGTGTGTTTTGAGGGGGCAGTGCAGGGTTAGGAAGGCGGGGTCTTTCCAGGAAGTGGATGGCAACTGTCACATCCTGGTAGAAGATTTAATTCAGTCTGTAGAAACAGGTTAGAACTTATTTTTTTAAACAATGTTCAACGCAATCATGTATTTACATAGTCCTTTCATTGAGGTTTTATTGTTGTTTTTCATATTTTCATCTTAGATTTCCTTTTTTTTTGGTACATCTCTTGAAAAAAAGTTTGAAACTTTTGACTTGGGTTTTAGAAATGTAGTGTCCCGACGCATTAAAATACCACTACAGATAAATTCACCGGACCAAATTGACCACCAATTTAATTCTGCTTATCACTCAAAAGTTTCCGCTTTGGTTCGAACCGATTAGCATGCCTGCATGTTGAGACAAGAAGCACGAGGCTTCTCAGGCAGGGCTCGGTCAAAGGGAGGCGCAGGCCGACGCCAAGCCTTTGGGTCATCTGTTTCTTGGCCCACGTTCCTGGAAATCGACCGTGATTAGTGGATTGGATGGGTGGGTGGATGGCAGAGGGGTGGATGACAGGGAGAAAGGCTTCGCTCTAGGTGCTCATTTTCAGAGGGGAACGGAGAAGTGCTGAGCCCGTCTTTTACCAGACTGGGTCTTGGTGGTCTGGGTGCAAACGGCGAGGACCACCGTTCACAGCCGTGTCCAAGGTCTCAAATTGGGTGTTTTTGCATTTCTTAGCTGTAGACTGGTGATGCATCTGGCTCGGTTTATGTGCAGCGTAAGCGTTTTGCGTGCACTTTGTAAAAGAGCGAAAAATGCTCCGTCGTTCAGGGAATGTGGGACGTGGCAGCGACAGAACATCCAAAGTGCAGCACATTATTCGATAATAGCAGCCAGAGTCTGCAGGGGGAAAAAAGACCCTTTGTGCTCATGTAAAAAAAAAAGGCAGTAATGAAAAAAAAGATTTTTATGAGCTTCTTTTTTGCAACTAATTTACTTTTGATCATGATCAGCTCAGTTGGCAAAGAATAAACTGTTGTTTGCTTGTTTAAAAGGCCCTTTTTTAACGAGACCCGAGCACCTGGGCTGCTTTGAGCCCTTACCAGATGAGCGTTCTTCAGGTGCTGGATCTCATGTGTTTGGATACTAGCTGGTCGGGGGTGGGCTGTGGGGGCTCGACAGGCCCGAGTTCAGGACGTTTAGAGACGAGCTTGTTCATACACGGTTGTCAAGCATGTTCATGGTTTTCAGGAGTGTGTTTGCTCATATGGGTCCGTCGCATTCCATTCCGCCCGCTCCGAGTTCTTCTTTAGGGATGACATGTCATTACTGCAATTACAGGGCAGGACGCACACACACACACACACACACACACACACAAATGTAAGCACACACATAGCCTAGAGCCTAATTGAAGAGAGAGGTGGAGGCCTGAAATCTGGGGTTGGGTCTGAAATACTTTGCCTTTGTCACAAACATTGTCACTCTCTCTCTCTCACACACACACACACACTTATGCTGATGTATGCTGAAAGCAGACTGGGGAGCCTCCATCTTTTACAAATCCCCCTTTTCTTCCTCCCCTTTCTTCTTTACTGCATCTACCTCTCTCCTCTTAAAAAGGTATTTAAACTCTGTGTGTGTGCGTGTGTGTGTGTGTGTGCGTGTGTGTGTGTGTGTGTGTGTGTGTGTGTGTGTGTGTGTGTGTGTGTGTGTTTATTAGAAAGAGGGTGAGAACAGGTCTCTGCTACACTGAATACCTTTTGTAAAAGGAGCTGGGGGTTGAATGGGAGTGGTGCTGGTGGCAGTTTCCCACCATATTTAGAACCCCCCCCCTTGCTCCTCTTTCTCCAAACACACACAAGAATGCACAAATTTGCACACACCCAGAATTGTCCATGTGTATTAAATACCAATGTAGATCGGAGTTGTCAGTTGTCAAGATGACTTTTAAAGGTCTTTCAATCCATTTCAAGCCCTCCAGTTTAGCTAAGTGTAGCATTTGTGTGTGTGTGTGTGTGTGTGTGTGTGTGTGTGTGTGTGTGTGTGTGTGTGTGTGCGCGCGCGCCAGTGGTGACACCTGAGAGCCCCTCTCACAGTCCAACACACCCAGGATGAGCGAACTGACACCTCTCTTTTTAGGCCACCACATTCATACTAACCAAAGGTGCTGCTGGCTGGCGGCTAAAACGTGCTAATGTCAGGAGAGCGTACGCGATGGGCGACCCATTATTGACACATTTGCATCAGATTGTGATTCCAGAACTGATCTCTGGGTGTTGGTGTGTACACAGTTGCACTTGTGGATGTTAAACTGCAGAACTGAGTTTCGGGTTAGTTTTGGTTTCAGCTCGGATTCTTTTTCAGTGGAACCCATAAAAAAAATTTCCCATCCCAAACGGAAACTCCCCTGACCTTCACCAGCAAGACTCTGACGACCTGACAACTTGCGTTTTGATAGCAATTAGCATAAATATGATATGATTCATTTCACACCACTCCCAAATGAACAATAGGGGCAGAAATGCGCTGGCTGTGGCTGATGCCAGATCTAAAAAGTCAGCAGGGTTCACCCGTCTAGGCTCCGCCCTGCTGCTCCTACCACAGTATAAAGTGAATGCCGAGCTCTGTGGGAGGAACCCAAAATTAGAACCAACTCTAAGATCCTCAAAGAGTTCCTCGAAAAACTGGCGCCGGATAAAAGGGCAGTGAGTCCGACATTGTTGCTATTAGTGGGTGAAGCTGGTGGCTGCTTCTGGTTCGGCTCTGAACGGCTGTCCAGGAATGGAACCGGCGGTTTGCCCTCCGGAGAAGCTTCTTATTAGCCCACGCTGGAATTAAGATCTGGTTTGCTGTGATAACGACGTAACGAGGTGGAAACCCAACGTCGACGCGGACGTGGCATTAAAGCTGGAGTTGCCATGGAAACCCTGTCAGTCTCACCTGAGCGGCTCTTTTGGTTTCGTCACCGGCTGGATGGTGTCGTCGGAGGCTGGAGCTGACCTGAGATCAGTTTCAGTCTGTTTTTGTTCTGCGGGCACTTGGTTCATTCATCCGCAGGAAAGGAAAGAGGTTGTTGCGATAATGTGGTTTATAATTGCTGAAAAGCAGAGACTTTATCCTCCTGGTGCTGAACAACATTCCAAATGTATTCCTCTGTATGACGCTGCTGCTTTTGATGGTTTGTTGTAGAAATAAATCTTATATCTGCTGATAGTGTCAAGTCAGCAGCAACAGCACTGAGGGAAACCATTGGTTTACCGCTCCCGTTTCCAAGGCAACCTAACCCTGGTCCACATGTAGCCATAAATCAAGCTGTTGAGCAACTGTGCCAGAGTTGGTAAACCCCATCTCTGGATTTCTGATAGAGCCGGAGCGACGGAACCAGTCTCTGCTTTCTGTGTGTAGCAGATGAGGCTCAGACGGCCTCTCCGGGTTGTGCGGACGTCCTCCGGGACGGACAAAGAGGGTCCCAGAGCTGCACGAGCGCGCCGTGCGAAGGACGGCTGCTGTGTCATGAGGTCAGAGCCGCCTCTGGACCGGCCGGACCTCTGCGGCCCGGCTGGGGACGCGTGCCTCACGCCTCGCTGTGTTCAGCCTTTCACGCTAAAGTTGTCGTTTCCACGCTCGCACAGGGTTTTTCTGTCCGGCGACACAAACACACACGTGCACGCAGACACGCGTGCAAACATATTCACACTCAGACAAGCAGGGGATTGTTTCCTGTCTGCTTGGAGTTTTTAAATTTCTACACCTTTTTCCTCCCATGTACCACAGGGGGATGGAAACCAGTGTGGGGGAGTGTGTGTGAATGTGGGTTTGCAACTCTGTGTGTGTGTGTGTGTGTGTGTGCTGTCAATAACAGCATCCATCTGGTTATGGTTCCACTAAAAACAAGGGTCATAATTCATTCACAGATACATTCATTGTTCCCTGACATGTGTATCAGGGCAACAGCTGCGAGAAAAAAAAATCAGTGTCAACATTTTCCCAGCGTTGACTGAACTGCCCAGGATTTGCTGTTTGAATGCAGATAAATACATTTCCTGGAGTTTAAACCAGTTCCGGTAAATCTTGGCTACAATACAGGGGGATTTCGGCAGTTTCTCCCTATCTGGCAACCCCTCATTAGAGTCCTCAACGAAGCAAGCGCACATGGGTTAATGGTTTTTAATCATTGAAGTCGTCTGACTTGTTGATTACTCAGCTCTTTCTTCTCATAATTTAGGCAGATGTGTGCGTGAGTAGTTACAGATTGTGTAAAAAAAAGAATAATTTAATCTCAGGTTTATTCATGAACACAGGAAATGTCACAGACTGTCTGAGACCAGCTCCTCTCCTCCTCCTTCTCCTTCTCCTCTTCCTCCATGCTTTCTCACTCTGTTCTTTTTTTTCCCCGGCAGAGCCGAGCGCTGCGTTACCGTCGGTCTGATGAGTTCTGGACGCGGCGCCTGCGTTTTTTCGGAGGTGGGACCAGGCAGGCCGGGCTGGGAACGGGACTCGGACGGGGAGAGAGGCGGGGGAGGGGCCGAGGGCGCAGGGGATTAAATGAATAGCTGGAGTCAGGAAGGCAGAAAATGACACAGAGGGTGGTGTGTGTGTGTTTATGTTGCAACAGTATGAGGCACAGCTGTGTGATCCACTAACCCTCTCAAAGACCTTGTCAGGGGTAGAAGAAGACCGGCTGAAAGACGAGACGCACAGCGACACACAGCTGCTCACAGGACGTGCGCGCGTTCGGGATGCTCACAGTATGAACACACACAGCTACAGAGGATCTGTACTCTGTTCATCAGGTGTTCCCAGCACACCTGGCTGGCATTTCAGTTCTGTGATTTATGAAAATGACTGGACTGCATTTCGCCAAGTGGCGGCAAACCGAAGCCCTGGTGTCATCACCTCGTCTCCCATGGTGACAGATCTCTCATGAACGGACGGCGCGTGTGCGGTTTAGGTCAACCTAGCCTCCCAGCGCCGGGACTTTTTCCAGAGCCGTGCCGAGCCCCGATCCACCTCTGGAGCGGGCTCAAAAGCTCTCGGCCCACCTCTGAACACCGCTGGCAACCAGGGGCCGATCAGTCAGTGATCCTGCCGTTTATCAGCTTTCCAGACGTAAACTTCACGTTTCTCTCCATGATCAGCCCTTCTTGTTCTAAACTCCAGCAGGTGCATCCGCCTCCGTTCAGCTCCTCCACTAAGACCTTGTTCATCCCCGTGTTGTTATTTTTCCATCATGCAGGATATTTAGGATAATCCCTTCTATGTTGTACAAGACTTATTGATGAAGATGCGCTTTAGATCAACTCTTTGATCTTTCTTTCTTTTATTTTGGCATGATATGACACGTTGTGTGCCACTTATGCAGAACCAGAACATGAGGAAACCGCATTAGGAAAACAACAGCTTAAGTTTTGCTTCTCCCTCCATGTCTATTTTTGTCTCTTTTTGCGTAAACAGGTTTTCTGAAGCCTTCCTGTTGCGCTAACCATCTCTCCTCCCCTCTTCTTTCCAGGTAGGGCAGTTCAGTGAATTTCTCCATGAATGTACGTCACAATGATGATGACAGACCAGATTCCACTGGACTTGGTCCGCCCCCCCTCCTGAACGGGGATGTCCCTCTCATGCCTCACATGGTTAACGGTGACGCCGTGCAGCAGGTAAACACGCTCGTGCACTTGCAAATGTCAAATGTCACCGGTTCTGTGCGTGCCAGGCGGCCGAGCGGGTGCTTCCTTTAGTTGTCGGATTTTCTTGGCTTGACTGCAAAAACGGGAAGGAGGATAAGGCCCTGACTCACAAGGTCACGTGCACAGCCAGTCAGAGGGTTCTTTCACGCAGTCTGAGTGACTGGCTCCATCCACAGATCCCAGGCCTAGCTTAAACGACTTTGGTTAGGATTTCAAATGCTTGCCTGATTTTATCGGAAGCCGCGGCTCCATCTGGTTCACCTACAGAGCTCAGAGCTCCGCCCGGGCTCTCCACCGACGAAAAGAAATGATAAGCATAATTGAAAGTCGCGGTTAATTAACCCGGGCAGACGCACTTGCGGGATATGACGGTGGTATTTCTGCATCATGCCCTGCCTGTTTCCTCTTGCGCACGCTGCAGATGAAGCCTGGTGTTTTGGTTGAGAGTTAGAGAGGTACTGCTGTTAGAGCTGTTAAAATGGACAGGAGACCAGTGATTATATAAATTTGAGCGTGCACCAGTGTGCGCTCATGTTGGTGTTTATTGTCTAGTCCTGTCTTACACTGTGTTTCTCTTAGCCGTCTGTGTTGAGTCTGAGTTGGTCTGTGTTTTGCTTGTCTATCTTCTTTCCGGTCTATCTGTGTTTACCTGCCAACATCTGTTTATGTGTATATTTATCTTTGTTTGCATGTTCCTGTGTGTAAAAGGCAAAGACACTAGGCACATTGTTATAGCAGCACAGCATATCAGAAAGTAGTGTTTACTATGCAAACAAGTGCAAAAATCATGCAAGAACCCTGGCAGTTTTTAAATCTAAAAAGATGTTTGATTTGCGCTTTAGCTCTCTAACAGCTGTGTGCTGCTTCTAACACAACTTTTTTTTACATTATTGCATTTCTTTTACATGCAAGAAGACACTTTTGTGCTATTTTATGCTATGCTATTTTTAGCCACGTTCATATACATTTTAGAAACCTAATCTGTTGTTTTTGGCTTATTATCTTGTTATGATAAAGGTTTTGAAGGTTCGTGACTGAGTTACAGTCAGTTTTTGAGAATTTTCCACTTTTCAATGACCACAAAATGGGCTGATTTTATGCACATGATCCATGCTAGCATAGAAAAGATGAGCTGCCGAACTACAAGCCATAACACAACTTTAAATTTCCACTCTGACAGCCATCTTTTCTCTATCTAGGTTTTTGTTTTTGTTTATTTCTATATCTTCTACATTATATCATAGCCAAGTTGGCTCAGAATTTGGCATCTTTTAACCTTTCCAAAAAATTTGATTTACATGGTTTTCCAAATCTCTAACAGAATACTGTAATATTTCACTTCTTTTTACTGCTGTACAACCATTCAAAACATATACAAGCCTCTTGAAACAATCGATCTAAGCACATTTAACACAAATATCAGCTGTTGCAAGTTTACTTTTTCAATTTTTGTTAAATCCAGACATGAAGATTGATACCTTTCAGCTGTGCATCAAATTACACGAGACAAACTCAAAGATTACCTAATGCTAGCCTAAATGCTAATAGCAAATGAAGATTCCTTGGCTTATTTTTTTCTTTTCAAAAGTACCTGAATCTTTCATGAGGTTGTTTAGATATGAGCGTACTACTTTTTACTGGTATGCTTGTACCAAATTATGATTAAACTGACTCTGAGTAATTTCCCACTGCAGCGTGCGTGCTATTTCTCTGTTTGATCCTGTCCACATGGACCGACACGGGCATTTCTCAGTCCTTTGGAAATATGGTTCCGCTCTGTACTATACTGAGGTTCCCATAGCAACAGCAGCCGCTGCAGCAGACAGGGCAGGAAGTGTATGCGATTGTCTGCGGGAGAGGAGCAGGTTAGCGCTCAGATGGGTGAGCACGCGGTAGCGCGGCAGGAACGGGGGGACGCTTGGATTTCACGTTGGCACACCTGTAGAGCGTAAACCGAGCCGCAATTGTGTACATGTGTGTGCACGCACACGTGTGATGGAGGGTCACCTGTTTCATGTCTACAGCCATGTGTGCACTCTCAACCATCTTTACGCAGAGAATATGATGGTAAGATTACACATTCTCTTTTTCATCTTATTCAGCAGAATCCAATGCAGACTACAGATTAAATTGTGTGTCTTTGCTGTTCTACATGTGTCTTTGATTGAGATATACTTTAGACTTTACTTGTGTGTAAATCTGCACTGGTTTTACTGGTTTTAGAGGCTTTCTCAGCAGCGTTACCTCACCATCATCTTACCTAACATCTTGCGTGTATGAACTCAATACCCTGCTTTGTATCAAATGGTTGTTGTGTGTTATGTCACCTCCTCCAGCCACACAATAGATCTCTAAATTGTGTGTATGTGTGTGTGTGTTCTTCCCCCCCACCCAGGTGATCCTGGTGCAGGTGAACCCCGGAGAGACGTTCACCATCCGGGCGGAGGATGGCTCACTGCAGTGCATCCAGGGTCAGTAGCGTTGTGTTCTTAGCACAAAAATGTGTGTGTGTGTGTGTGTGTGTGTGTGTGTGTGTGTGTGTGTGTGTGGGTCACATTGTCTGCACATGTTGTCACAAAGATAATGGAAGAAATATTTTAACGATTTTGCCAGAATTTATTTGGTAAATCTTCGTAGAAACAGTGATTGTCACAAATTGCTTATTTTAATCGAACAAAGAAGCTAACTAAGGTTTTAATTACGTGTCATTAATAATCCTGGCAGAATGAGGCTATAATGAACCCATCCTTCATTTTTCCCATTCCAAGGCTGAAACAGTGTAGTTTGTCTATTGCACTTGTTCAAATGCTGTAGCTGTTTTTTATTTTTATTTTTTGTAAGACTGTTAGGTTTTCTCTTCTTTTATAAAGTCCAGAAACATGAAACAAGAGTAGCTGTGGACTTACAGGAATATTACTTTATTTCTACCAATGGAGCAGCGATCCGCCACTGAGAATGATAATGGCGTTCCTTCGTTGCCGTATCACTCCGTCCTGGAAGAGAAAGACCCAGTGATAAGTTTGAATAAACGGAAACAAAGGGCTGAGAAGAACGCCTCTGTCCGAGTCTGCTGGTGCAGGAGAGGCGGGAAGGCTCTCGCTGTAAATGTCAGCCACTTACGGCCTCTCGGATGGGAGGGAGGTGGCCCTGACATGGTTCGGAATTCCCCGGCTCACGTCTCACTTTGATGATGTCAGCCCGGCTGGAACTCTGAAAGGCTGCCTTTGTTTTCTCTTGTCTCCCACTTCGTCTCCTGCTCGTCCTCAGCCTGGGCGCTTCAGCTCGGAACCCGTCCCCTCTTCCCTGCTCCCCGGACCCCATGCTCCATATTGCAGCTAATTACAGTCCGCCTCTTTTGCCCACCGTGTAATTCATTTTTTCCCTGGAAATCAGAGGGATTGACCCAGGCCAGCCTCAGAGGCACAGATAATGTCAGATTACGCGCGTTCGCCCTGTCATTTACTGAGCGCAACGCGCAGATACGGTCGATAAAGATAGGATATGGACTGTGTAAAGATGAATTAAAGGCAGATGAAAGAATGTACCGCTGCGTGCAGCGAGCGTCCAAACCGCCCGGCAGACAGTGCGAGCATTGACGCGGCAGCTGTCGGGGGTTTGTGACGCAGCCTGGAGGACACACTGTGTACCTGTGTGGGCTCCCTCTGCCTGCCGGCGCCTGCCGTTGGTGACAGTTCACTGGAAAGCAGGGAGAGGTCTCAGGGTCGTGTTTGAATGCACGTATTATTAATGCCAAGGGCCACACACACACAGGCACACACTTTCTCTCTTTCTCTCCCTCTCCTCCTGTCTGTCTCCGGAGGAGGTCAGCGGGTTTAACGAGAGGCGGAGTACGGCGGCGCGTTTCGAAGGGCTAACTGAGCCACTCTTTAGACAGGAGTCTCGGTGTGATTACTGAGGCCTCCAGGTTGGTGCATGCAGGGGTACGTGTGTGTTTGGCTCTGCGCCGTGCGCGTGTGTGTGTAAGGCACAGAGTGAGACTGCAGAAAACGTAGCTGAAGGTACAAGGAGCTTTTGATATGAAGCGACCTCTGTTAAGCTGCTGCGCCGCGGTGCATCCATGCAAACCTGCCCACGTGCACGTCAACACAGGAGCCAGAAAAGGCCCTTTATGAGGCCCTGTAGCCTTCCTTCTCCCTCACTAGCTGGAGGTGTAGCTCAACAACTTCTGCAGCTCGGTGGGCTAGAGCATGTGTGGGTGGGTGGTAAGGGGTTTGGGGTCAAGGGTCAAGGTTTCCCTGACCTCCCATCAGTTCCACCTGACCTTGTGATTATGACTTTTTAATCATCAATTCATCAATAGTGCTTCAGCCTTTATTTAGATTTTTATTTTCTTCCACACTCTTTTAGCTGGTGCTCCAGTTAGTCAGGAGTTACAGATTGATATGACTGTTCATCAAAAAACTGTCGTTAATCTTTTTCCTTCATCGTGAACCATCATGTTGGATAATTAATAAGATTGGCAATATATGATCAGTCACATTCGTTTGCATACTTTAACGTGCACAACTGTTTATTCGTTAATTTTGGGGGATTCACAAAGCTTCAAGGAGAATGTTTTTAGGGTAAATGAATGAATGAATCAGGAAAACTCCCTTTTTTAGGGTCAGGGTCTTCATACAAGTCTAGCAAATCATTGCAAAGTTAATGAGTAATATTTTAATTTTAATTTGACAAGTTGGGGTGGGTGTGTGTGTGTGTGTGTGTGTGTGTGTGTGTGTGTGTGTGTGTGTGTGTGTGTGTGTGTGTGTGTGAGTGACCCCACCCCCTCACTGTCCCACCATCTTGCTCGTGTATAAACTCTTCTCCCTCATTCTCCCCTCCCCCAGTCGACTCCCCCCCACTAAGATCAGTCCCCTGAGCTTTCCCACACTCACATCAAAGGATAAGACCCCAGAGGGTGTGTTCGAGCACCCTGCTATGGAATGTGTGTGTGTGTGTGTGTGTGTGTGTGGAGGGGGGCGGTGTTCTTGCTCATACTACATAGTGATCATTTTACCTGCAAAGTGAGGACATTTTGGTTGGTCCCCACAACTTCAGAAGGCTGTATCAGGGTTAGAATAAAGGTTGGCTTAGGGTTAGGGTTAGGGTTGGGGTTGGGGTTAGGGTTATGTATTCAGGTTGAAAAATGCATGTGACTTTACCAAACATAGTGGCTATGCTACCCTTAGCCTGTTAGCACCTTGACCCCGACCATATGCGTCATTAATAGTCACATGACCTGGGCATAAGCCTGACCCAACAGCCAGTTTTGGTCAGAATCAATCAAGTTCTCTCCCTATTTTTGGACTGAAACAATGAATTACAGGAAGCACTTTTGTACAGAAATAAAGTAAATAAACCCCCTATTGCCTCCCCTTCAGTGAGAGGATAATGAGGCTTTTTGGGTAAATCATTCACTTCTTTTCTCCCTCTTTGGCGATAAACAAAGCTTTTTTAACCATTTAGCAGATGATCAAAATGAGCATGCAGGCCTGTTTTGGGCACAGCTCTCTGCAACTACAAACAAGGTTCTTCTGCAGACGGATGTGGAGAGCAA
The DNA here is from genome assembly GCA_000180735.1 of Tetraodon nigroviridis. Classification (NCBI taxonomy): domain Eukaryota; kingdom Metazoa; phylum Chordata; class Actinopteri; order Tetraodontiformes; family Tetraodontidae; genus Tetraodon; species Tetraodon nigroviridis. Next base: position 234,328 of record CAAE01014066.1, on the reverse strand, counting down.
CCTGGAGCACACATTTGATTTTCCTTTCTTAAGATTTAATAATTAAAAAAAAACTTGAATAAGAAATATAAAAAAGAACCCATTTGTGTTACAAAGAGAAATATTTCTTAAGGCTGTTCATCTGAGTATCAGGAGGTTGATGCTGTCACCGTTCTGATCTGAATTCTGGCTCCATGCTCGCTCTCTCTCCCTTCCTCACTATCTCTCTCTCCCTTACTGCAGCTTAATTTTGTTAGTTCATATCTCTGTGCTTCTGAAAATCAATCGGGCCCTCTCCGTTTAACCAGTCTTACCTGGTTCCTGCTCAGGGTCTGTTAGACTGAGGAAACACAGAACATCAGGAGGACGTCTACGCTAAAGCGTCTGTCGGAAATTTGGGGTCCGGTCGCTGAAATGCTTTCTGCGGTGGAGCATCTCGTGGCCCGTGTTTACACTGAAGCAGCTGGTTCTAAACAGTCTCAGAGGGGTGGGAGCTAATACACTTTTCTCAGAAAGACCTTTACTTGGAATTCCACTCTGGACTGTACCATTTGTCGTCTGATAATTTACACACGTTTTGGCGCATGTTTGCAGCTAAAAAGTATGTTGTGTTGTCATAGTTCTGGCTGATTCTCCTCTGGGGTGCATATTTCTGATTTGGCTTTAAGGTTGAGTTTTTAGCTGTGATGTCAGGGCAAGTTTACTGGAATTTGTGCTTTTACAGTCTTGTTTTAGCACGAAAAATGAGAGGGGTTTTTTTTTTAAGTCAAACCACAGATAACCCACAGGTGTGGGCTAAAGTGTCTTTGCTATTCGTAGCTACCAAGTCCTCAGTCACATGTTTGACTTTGTCATTGTTGTCGTCAGACCAGGATCATGTCTGAGGTCTTAGTGATCTCTTCTGTGCAGGTTTCTGTTGGCACGTAAAAGGTAAATGAATGTAACTCGTGCTATTTTTAGTTTTCTTTCCCCTCGGGCTAAGTGAAATGTCAATTGTCAAGATAAGTGAGTGTCTACATCTCCTGTTGTTTCCCGCTGAGTTTAGGAAACTGGTCACTATGGGAACGAGCTTCCACTCCAGGTGGTGTTTAATGGAATGCGATCCCTCTGGGCACAGTTTGTGCGCATACCTGTCTCTTTCTTTTTCCAGAATGTTCATACTGAGTGTGTTTAGCGTGAAACAAAAGGACAGAGAGGACTGGTCGGATTCTTTTGGTGCAGGCTAATTAAGCCGCGTGTGTGTGTGTGTGTGCGTGTGTGTGTGTGAGGAGAGAAAGGAAAGTTGCTTGTTGTTTTATGCCCTGCCCAGCACTCCTTTATAAACTCAGTGCCCTCACACTGTAGGGCAGGAACGTTGTGAAGGAAGAAGGGAGGGAAGAATAAACCGAGTGGAAATAAGATGAGAGCATGAAGCTAGGTAAATAAAAAAGGAGGGAGGGAAAGAAAAAAGTGGGTAGAGTGAAGTTTGGAGACGATGCATGTTTGGTCGTGTCCACTGCCATGCATTCCGGGCGAGGCTGCTTCCTCTAAGCGATGACCCCGGCCACCCCTGCGCTGCTGACTTGGGCTGCTCTAACCGGGAAAGGTTGTGTTTGCTGTCGGGACTGGCCCACGGAGGGCAACACCGGGCTGGGTGGGGAGGCTAGAAAGGCTGGTGGGTGGGAAGGGGGGAGGAGGAGTCGAGCTGGGCTCTGCAGAATACCGCGTCTGTCTTCACATACGGCTGTGTGAAAGTAGCCGTGTGTGAACGGCAGCTGCGATGAGGGGAGTGCTTACAGAATTTTCCAGAGAAAGAAAGAAAAGAGCTTTTCCAGGGATGAAATTCTTGGCTCCCTTGAAGCTCAGCGTACAGTTGGAGCTCTTTTCCCTCCCTCTGCCCTCAATTCCTCCTCCTTCCTCCTCTCCCTTTCCGATCCCCTTCACCTCTTCCTTCCAGGTCCCCCCTCTTTTTATATCTGTGTCACAAACATAGTAAATTCGTGCAGTCAAACGTGCATGCTCCCAAAAAAAGAAACTCACTTCTAGCGGATGTGCAAGTCTAGAGTTAAGAGTGGTGAATTCCCACCCGTTTCCCTTCCGGAAAGTTCAAACCCAGGCTCCGTCGTTGCTCCTCTAGGCTTTCAATAGCCTCCCTCCGGTGTCTGCAGCAGTCGTGACCTACGTCTTTTTAGACCGCGACAGTGAAAATTGTTAATTGTATCTCACACGTGACATCTTAGTGTCATATATTCCAGCTGGAGCATCTTTGCTCTCAGGTTTGTGGTGCTCCTGCTTTAACCCAGTTGCATTTTAAAATGCCATTTCCTCCTCCCACAAAAGAACTGCTAGCATATTTTTCTCTCATCACGTAGGTTGATGCCTCCTGTCATCATTTTGAAGTGCAGATGTGTGAATACAAGGACCAAAGCCTCTGAAACTTGTCACATCAAAGTAAAAAAAAAAAAAATAGAAAAAAAGTTCCTTGGCTTAAAATTGTGTTGTTACAGAGTTGTAGCATTCATGCTACTTGTTTAAATGATGTATGTTTACACCGCAGAGGAGCAACAGTTCGCCTCGATTTGATTGGATGAGGGAAGCGCGTCTGAGAGGGTGGGAGGGGCCTAGCGGCAGGAGGGTTGGGGAAAACGCAGCCTTCACGTCGGTCAACTCACCTTGATGCTTTGGCATCTTTGCACACAAGCGGTACCTCATCTGAACTCTGATCAACCAGCAGCTATAGGACACATAAGTACACACACACTCACACCCATTTACACACACACACACACACACACACACACGCACTCCTAAACAAACGCATGCATGCAAAGTGAGGAATTCAGAGTGGAGGAGTCGGGGGGAAATTCCCTGCTAATCTAGGGCTTCCAGTCTTGCCTTTGCCTTTCTTTCCACTGACATTCACACGCCTCTTTTTTCTTATTCTTTTTCCTCTCTTTCTCCCCCTACACACACTTTCTCTGCTCTTTGTGGTGGACACAAACTTGGTGCTGTTCAGACTGTGACTCATGTGCGAGGAATGCCCCACATTAACTAAGGAGATAGGAGGAAAGTGAGGAGAGGGAGCGGAGGGCAGCTGGGAGCAGAAGGGAGCAGGTTGTGCAGAAAGGAAGACGACGGAAAAAAAGAAATCAGTAAACCCCTTTTCCAAAAATGCTGCTGCCTTCATTGTGGGTCAAGGATTGGGAACCTTGTTGTGTCTTGACGGTTGCAGGGGAGTGTGAAAGGGGGATGAGAGTTCTGCCCCAGTTCTGTTTACAGACCAACAGCTGGTGCGCTTCTTTTTTCCCTCTTTTTCCTGTTCTCTCCTTTCTTTCTAGACATGTACCACTGATTAGCAAATGGATAAAATGAGTCATCAGAGTCTGGGTTGTGTATACTTGCGTGCGCACACTTGCACACGTATGTGAACAGTGCGTGTGTGCACGAACAGCAAGAGTGATAAGTGGGCTGCACATGCTACGTGACGTAGCATATATTTTCTATGCGTTTACTAATTCTATAGATTTAAAAAGCCATAATATTAAATTTTAACAGTAAAAACCTTCTTGTAAATGTGTGTAAGTGTGTGTGTGTAAGGAGTGGTGGTAGTGGCAGGGGAGGCGGGCTTAGACCACCTTGTGATATGATGTTTGTGCTGAGGTGACCGAGGATGCGGTCAGTGTAAACTGTGGATGTCAGGTTGCTCCGTGGTCACGGTGTGTGTGTGTGTGTGTGTGTACGTGTGTGTGTCAGTGTGACATCATCAGCACATATGCTACAGCTAGAATCAAAGCGTTTATCTACTTCGAAAATGTGTCTGTCTAAGCCTGCACAGGCACGCGTGTGCATGTTAGGATCTCCGGAACAAAACAGGCCCCGGCCTCCGCGTCCATCCCTCCATCCGTCTCTCTAGACGTTACGTTGCTCTCCTCTGGAAGCCACCCAGCAGCAGAAGTAGGTCGCCTGGCGGCGCCCCTCCTCTGGGTGGGGGAGAGGTGGCTGGGAGAAGGTATGGGCTGGCACCCGGGCAACCCATGGAACATTAGACAGATCCGGGCCTGTGTGCTCTGCGACTGTTTCCACAGTGATTGCGATAGGATATGCCTGAATGTTAACACGCTATCCTGAGAACGGCGACTAGTTTCAGTTAGATAAATCGCCATGAACGTTTTAGCTATTATTTTTCGATTGTTTGTCCAACCAAGTGTTCATTTTTTCTCACGTTGAATGGGTGCGATTGCTTTTCTCAGTTTGGATATAAAGCACTTTAGAAAATAAAAAAAGAAACAGGACGAGCGTCAGATTTATAATAAGCTGCACATGTTGGTTTTTTTGTTTTTTTTTTTTTTTTCACAGCTCTGGGGGCCATCGAGTGCTTAGCGCTTAGAGTGCTGCTGCTGCTGTCTTGGCCTGTTTTCCTTTTTGAAACGAGTTTACGCTGAAGCGGACGGGCCTGCAGGTTTCAGAGAATCGCCTAACACGAAACAATTAGTAACCTAACTTTAAAAAACATCAGGCGGAATCTTACGACAGCTCGGACACTCAAAGTAGGCGCATGTAGACAGCTGTTACGTGTTGCCTGTGGCCGGCTTACACATGCAACCGCGGCCTCCTGCGTCACCGCTCAGGGGGTTGGTGTCCTCACCAAATGCAGGGCAGGGTGGCTCAGGAAGTCCTGACTTCCTCATCATCCCCGGTTCCGACCCCGCCCGCCATGGTGATCTCTGCCCAGACTTCACCAGAGGTGAACGGAAAGGATTTTCTAGTTCTGTCTGGCGCTGCCGTATAAATTCTCAAATATTTATGGACATTTGTATCAGGTTTATGTCTTCGTTGGACTGTGTGTTTGTGCGTGTGTGTGTTAGCCACGACAGTAGAGGAAGCGGTCGTGGGAGTGTCTTGCTGTTGGTGCTCTGAGGACAGATAACATTACCCTGCTGATGCTTGCATAACTTCCAGGCAATGCCACGTCACAACACACACACACACACACACACACACACACCCTTGTACTTCTATCTTTGTGGGGGCCTTCATAGTTGTAACATATTACCCACACCCTTACCCCAATCTGAAGCATTAAAAACTAACCCCCTGATCTTGAACTTGACCCTGACCTAAACCCAAATCCTAAACCTAACTCCAACCTAAAACCAATTCTTAATCTTCAAATCAGTCTTTGAAATTGTGAGAAGCCAGAAAAGTCCTCATTTCCAAAAAATGCCCCCACTTTGCTAGTAAAATACAAAAAAGTATTTTGGTAATCAGTATGTAGCAAGTACAAGAATACTGACACACACACACATACAAATACACACACAGCTGCTTCCATGCAACTGTGTTGGGACGCACAAAGATTGGGTGTCTGCTAAAAGCATTATTCAAGTCAGTCTTGTTTTTTTTTCCGCCTGTGTACCTCTCAGACTGTGGTTGTTTTGTTTTTAAGTCGAATCACGGACCTTTTAATTTTTTCAGTTTGATACCAGCGCAACCCACAGTTTCCTAAGAGGGTCGACATTTCCTCTCAATGTGGTAACCACATGTGCGACATTAAAACAAAAGGGAAAAAGTTGCGTTGTGTTGTGCATCACCGTTAAAGCTGCAGGTCGGTTTTTATGTTGGACACACAGTCGGTAGGCTCGGTACACACGTGCACGAGTATAAGCGGGGTATTGTAATGTGCAAGTTCGGGTTCCAGATGTAAGTGATTGGGAGTTTTAAAGGCGGCGGTGCTTTCTCTCCCCTCATCCCTCAGTTGTGTGTGTTTTTTGGTGCTGCCTTTGACAGCTGCTGTCACGGGACGATTCTGACGAAATGTTGCATCACCACCAGCGGGGGTGGGAATCTTCAGACGTCAGTTCCAGTGGTGCCGTTCTCTTGGGATCTGGCTAAATTCGCGGGTGATTTCAAAAAGGATTTTTCGGAGGTGGTGCTGTGTGGAATCCACGTTTTCCTGCAGTCCTAAGGTGCTAAGGTGTACGCCACCTTTCATCCAAAAGGCACCTGGGATAAACTCTAGCCAGATGAATGGATGAATGGACAGATGGACAGATAGTGTTTACTGATATTAATCACAGTCATCAGTTTGGTTTGTACATTGAGGTTGGCGGACGTGTCTTGCTGGCACGAAAGTAATAACGTCTAAATCGTTTTATTAATCTTTGATCGAAGCCTCATTTTCAGCTTACTGTTTGAACCCAACCAGCTTGGCGATGTGTTCATTTGTGTACGTAAATTCCAACTGGACTAAATCAGAGGGTGCACTTTGACTCATTTTTGAAGCTCACAGCTGTCGGTTTCTGCACATATGTTTACGCTGGTGTTTAAAACAGGATGTTTAGCATAAACGTACATGGCTCATGTTTGGCAGCGAAAATTAAACTTAACATTAAATTATAAATTTAAATTTAAACAAAAATTAAACAACTGTGTGCTGGTGTGCGCGTGACTACGGTCAGGATCAGGATTAAGGTCCTCTTCATCTCCACCGCTGTGCCTTTTCTATGTTTGCGGCAAGACTCGGTGTCATCATTCTTGCAGTGTTTCATTTGCCTGCAAGCGCTCCAGCATTGCGTATGTCACACACGTCGCCCCCGCTGACGCTTGTTTTATTCAACGCTGCGTGTTATGACACCGCATCCGTGCCTACGGGAGGCCTTTCGCAGGATCTGGTTGCACATTCTGGTTGCACATGCTAATGCCCTCCAGTTGCCGAGGTAAAACACAGTGATGTCATTCGGCATGCAGGATACGACCTCATGGCTGATCTCTGACCTGAACTCTCTGGTGGTCGGAAGTGGAAGAAGCAGCAGATGGAAGATGAGAAGGCGTCTGAGCGGAGGGGAGCGGGTTTGTTAGCCGAGCGGTCTGGGATTCCAGCAGGATTAGGAAGAGGAAGTTGTGACTCTATTTGTGGTGCTTAAAAGGGCAAAGCTCGAGGCATGAGCGGAGAGCGACACTCGTGGATGGTGGACGGCGCTCACTGCTGCTTTCATGTGCACGCGCGCTGACACACAAACCGCTGTTTGAGCACACATTATAAAGCTCAGCATATCCGGATTTTTTTCTGATGGTAAAAACTTCTATACTATATGACTTCCAGCACTTTGTGGGTGTGTCATTGTGTGTCGGTGTGTGTCTGTGTGTGTGTGTGTGTGTGTATGCGCACGCAAGAGTGTGTATGAGTGAGAGAGAGAGAACGAGAGAGCAAAGACAAAGAGCGTCTTGTGTTTTGGGGAGAGGTTGGTGGGTAGTTGGCCTGTTGGGCCCAGTCCTGGGGGCCAGGGATGGGAATAGGCACACACTCTGTCTGTGTGTGTGTGTGTGTGTGTGTGTGTGTGTGTCTGTGTGTGTGTGTGTGTGTGTGTGTGTGTGTGTGTGTGTGTGTGCGTGCGTGCGTGCGTGCGTGCGTGCGTGCGTGCATGCGTGTGTGTGTGTGTGTGTGTGTGTGTGTGTGTGTGCGTGCGTGTGTGCGTGCGTGCGTGCGTGCGTGCATAGGAATGCTGCTGTTTGCTGAGTGAAGAGCACAGAGGCAGCAGAGACTGTCCAAACACACGTCTGTTTG
>CAAE01014066.1:215401-225851 GCA_000180735.1 Tetraodon nigroviridis | reverse complement strand
ATTAATCACAAAATCCTCTAAGAGCCACAATGTCCTCACGTTGCCAGTAATCTGCATCTTCTGGTCCCCACTCTGCTGCATATATAGCAGGGTGGAGGAGTGATGGAGGATGGAGAGGATGACTGAGAAAAGGAAAGGATGGCGTGAGTTAGACTGGGAATAACAAGAGGGAGGGAAGGATGTGATTAAAAGGCGGAGGGAGTGATGAAGACGGAGGAGGAGGTAGAAGGAACTGCTGCAATAGTGACGGAGGTGCTCCGGAAAAAATTCAGGGTCAGGTGAGCTAGAGGAAGAGGAGGAGGAAGAACGACCTCAGAGGCCTCCGGTTCCACGCTTTCCTCTGACAGAGTGGAGTGTTTTAGACATCTGCTCCTATATGACTCAAAAAGTTTTAGAGTGTTTCTGGTTGGGTGTGTGTGTGTGTGTGTGTGTGTGTGTGTGTGTGTGTGTGTATGTGTTTGTGTGTGTGGGGGGGTGTTCTGTGTGTTTGTGATTTACTCAGAGCCCAAGTCGGCCTCCAGCTGTCCCAGTGGCATGCCAACGACTTTACCAGCCGCAGACCTCCATCAGAGGGAAGCGGAAGAAGAGAGAGATGGAGGGATTTGGGGGAGAGGGGGAGTCTGCTGCTGTGGATAGTGGAAAAGTCAACATCATTTCCAATCTGCTAATTCTATCAGAGTCCTTTCGTTTTTCTGCTTTAGTGGGCGGCCATATGCCCCTTCAAGTTGCATCCTTCGCTGTCATCTGCAGCATATTTGCCACCTAAGAAGCGCTAACCGTTAGCATCTGCTAGGCTGTGTTTGTGTCCCCACATGTGTGCTGCTGACTGATGGATGTAAATGAGAAATTGCCTTTAAACAAATATTTCTTCTCCTCCTCCCCTGCAGGTCCTGCTGAGGTTCCCATGATGTCCCCAAATGGCTCGATCCCCCCCATCCACGTGCCCCCAGGATACATCTCACAGGTCTGCACTCTTGAACCGCCCTGGCCCTCACATGTGACGAAGTAAATAAAGTAATTCGTGGGAATAAACCAAACTAAAAATGATCTTTTCAGTCAAACTTTGGCTGACATGGCAAGAACGCAACCTGAGAGTTTGAAAGAAGACAAAGAGTTTATTTTTAAGGCTGAGCCGTCTGACATGTCCGTCATGAAAAACGTTAGCGGCTAGCATTAGATGGCTTTAGCAGTGAGAATGTGGAGACACTGACGTGTCCCCTGAAGTACAGTCGCCAGGCCTGTGTTGGCTGAGATTTGGTCTCCATGCCGATGGAAGTCAGGTCATTGGCTCAGTGTGGGTGTGTGTTGGGTTTGCGTGTGTGTGTGTGTGGGGGGGATTGTGTGTTCATGGGTGCGAAGCCAAGTGAGAGCGGGAAAGTCTTCTGGATCTTATATAAACAGTCCAGATAGTGAGGATGGGGTCCTGGATAAAAGGGGGGCTTTGGTTGGGGACGACACAGGTGGAGAGAGAGAGAGAGAGAGAGAGAAAAAGAGAGAGAGCGCGGCACTCATGCGTATTGACAGATGGACTTTTGCACATCCTTGCGTGTGTCTGTCCTGCGGACGGTGCTAATTGCTGCATTGTGTGTGTTTGTGTGTGTGTTTGTGTGGGTGGGTGTGGGTGTGCGTGTGTGTTTGCAGCTCCCAACAGTTGTGGCATATGGAATGTGTGTTTGTGCGTCTGTGCCAGTAAACGCTGCGTGGGCACCGAGGTCAGACACACATGCACTCATGCAGGGACTTTGCCCCTGTTTTCCCGTCAACACTCTGTTTTTGTCCTGCAGCGGCGGGAATGAGGGGCAGATCGGGGGCCTCCTCTTCCTCCGCCACCCCCACCGCCTCCTCCCCCCTTCCCCTCTGTTTTTCTCACTCAGATTAGTTTTGTAACCCTCTTTCTCTGGCCCTCCTTAATACTCCCTTTTTTCTGTCATTTTCTGGCAACGAGTTCGTTCCTTTTCATTGTGCATGAGGGGGATTTTTTTCCCCTTCTAATGGGGGGGTTGTTATTTGGTATGTTTGTGGCTGTGTGTTGTTGTTGTCGTTAGGAACCAGTCGATGACTTCCCCTCTCCACAGGGAGTGTGTATTTGCTCTCTTCTTGGAATGCGGGCCTGTGAAAGTGTCTGAATAGTTGGAATGCGCTCGAATGTGAGAGCGAACAGCGGACACGTAGGAAAACTTAAGTTGCTATTGATCATCTGATGACAGTCAAAGCAGTCTTTGATCACCCGCACACAGAAAGTGACACTTGTTTTTATTCACTGACTGACAGCATCATTTTTAGGCTCTCCCAAAGTCTTAAATCTTTAAATTAGCATAACTAAATAGAAGTGCTGATACATTTATTCCTACTTATTTTTTTTGAGGAGGGTTTTTTTTTAATCTGTTGGCGGCTGAAACCTCAGGTTGGTAGTGGCCCAGTTGGACCAAAAAAGTGTGTGTTTTACACAGTGGAGTGTCTGTGTGATCTCATGTCCATCACTAAACCACTTCCTGTGCTATAAAAGGGGCTTCGAGCCAGAATATTTGCAGCGTCTCCACCTGACCTGGGTCAAACTCGCCATTTGGACTCGTCCACATCCACCATTTGCTGTTACCTGTGCTACAAAACCGCATCTCTCCGTCTTCCCCAGGTGCTGGAGGACACCACAGGGGTCCGCCGGGTGGTGGTGACCCCCCAGTCCCCGGAGTGCTACCCTCCCTCCTACTCCCCTGCGCTCTCCCCCACGCACCACCTGCCCCCCTACCTGGCTCACCCCCACTTCATCCCCAACTCTCACACGTTCTACCCCCCTGTCAGCCCTGGGGAGCTGCCCCCACACCAGTACTACCAGCACCACCTTCCCCCCATGTACAGCGATTCAGGTATGACGTGGACGGCCTGTTTCGCCGTCGGATATGATCGGAGGAGGTTTTTCAGCCTGTTTTCTGCTATCGTGCACAGAAATCATCTCCGTTTATGGGATGTCGAACTACGGCAGAGAAGACACGTACAGTAAGCCACAACCCAAAAAGACAAAGGAACCGAGACAACCGGACCGACAGAACCGACTAAACTCGCCGCCGTCTACTCTATATAAGGGCGGTATGGGCACGGCGTACAACGGATACAGGTGACTCTCGCACCCCCCCACCGTCACATTACCTGTTGCTTTACGTCTTGTCCACTATTCTTAAATACTGATTTTGTTCTCGTTGTGATGTTGTGAACACACAGCAACAAGTCACATGTTCCTTCGCTGGGGTCGGTGGGGTCAGGGGGCGGAGTCGGCAGTCCGGGAGGCAAGAAAGTGGAGCGACGTCTACGCAGCAGTCCACGGAACGGCGAGCCCGAGACACAAACACAAGGTAGGGGTACAAGCACGACCCCTGCGCGGCAACTTTTTCCCAGAGGCGCGGTGCAGCGGCGGTGGCGGCGGTCGCAGGGCAGATCCTGAGAGCCTCTGTGGCACATTCTCTGAAGGCCCTTTGTCAGCACCCAACAAAAGCAGCTCATATCTCTCTTTGAAAGAATAACTTCTATCCTCCCTGACCTCTTTCTTGGTGTCTCTCTGCGCCCAGCTTTTGTCCTCTTCGACCCCGATCGGTCCCCTCCCCCCCCACATTCAAGCGGCACACCTTTCGTTCCTCTCGTTGCCTCTTGTTTTCTCACAGAAAAAGAAGAAAAAAACATGAATGGATGTATGCAACCTTACCGAGGAGAGGGGATCCGGGTCTCAGTCGGGAGGGAGGGGGGGGGTCTGCTGGGGACGGCAGTAAGAGAAGGCCGTCTGAGCAAACCGCATAGCTGAACCTGTCCCTGAGCGCTATCGTTTTACCCCCGCTACAATACCGGCCTTGTTGGCGAAGGCTTAGCCACAAGGGGGGTGAGCAAGAGGGGAGGGAGGGAGTCACATACCTGTAGAGTCTCGCTTGGGATGAAGGAGACCTTTGAGCTCCAAGATTCAGACAGGCCAGCCCAACTCATTGCGGAGGCAATGACAGAGTGCTGCTCGCATCAGACCGGCCTCAGTCTGCAGTGGAGGACTTTGAACGCTCCCTTCCCATAATTTCTGGACTGGTTCCTCTCAGCGTGGAGTCAGATCAGAGGAAGATCACATCTGGGACCTGCGTGTGTTCCTCAGCCTGTGAGAACAGCGTGATATTCAAGAGCAGACCAGCCCAGAAGCGGGGACGTTTCTTGTCCTCACGCGAAGGCCGATTGCTTTTAGTATTGTTCTAATGAAATCCGGGGCTGTCGGGGCTCAAGTTTGACCAATCCGTCCTTGAAGAGCAAACAGCTGGATTCATTTCAAGGTGCCCTTTGACCCGGTGGCATCCTGGAGGGCCCCACTGTCCCACAAGTTATGCTTCGGAGCAAGTCTGCATACCTAGGGAATGAAGGAGGGATGCTGTGCACACCCCCAGGCTGCAGATTGACGTGCACCTCCTCAGAAATGTAACCAAGCGTCTCGCCTAGGTGGGGCCACCACAGCTGTTCCAGTTTGATAGCAGCTTGGGGGTTTTTCTTTGGAAATCATTCTGCCGACAAAGCTGCTCCGTGCAGGGCAAGAAAGCCACGACCAGGTTATTGTGTTCCGCAGTGTGTTTCTCCTGTCTTTGTGTGTGTTTTCCCACACACTTGTGTGCGTTCAAGCAAACTCGGGCCGCTCGCTCCACGTGTGCAAGTCTGAACATCTGCAAACGCAAACATACACAGAAGAGGCATGTTTGACCGCGCTGCAGTAGGGAAGACGGCACAGCTTCTCCGTGTACACACACACACACACACACACACCCGACTGAGAACACGGAACAGAGAGGATGACAGATGAGAGCGGGGAGAGGGGAAAAAGCGGCGCGGCTCGCCAGACTCGTCGTTGCGCGCGGCGCTGAAGGAGGCATTGAGGCGACGGCTAACAGGCAGCGCAGACGCAGACATGTCAACATACTGTCTGCGCTGGTCTGCCAGGGTCTCAGTACCAGGCTGGAGATCAGGCTGAGTCAGCTGGATGGACCACATAACACACACACACACACACACACACACACACACACACATGCAGAAACACCCCGTGACTGAGCTTCCTGTAAAACAATCAGAGCATGAGGGTCCAGAGGATTTGGCGGGAGGAGAGGGGGTAAACAGAGAGAGAAGGAATGCAGGATTTGAGGGAGGGATGAGAGAGGAGGGAGATGGAGGGAAGATTTGCAGGGGAGAAAGACTTGTAGAAAAGAGAAATAGAAAGATGGTGCTAAAGAGAAGAGAACATTCCAACAAAGCTGCTGCCGCTGCTGCTTGCTGCAGTAAGGTCTACCCCAAAACACACACACATCCACCTACGCTTTGCCCTTGATGCCCTTGCTCCACTCACGTGTGTGTGTGTGTGTGTGTGTGTGTGGCTGTTGCTGCAGTGCCAGTAAAGCAGTAGGCTGGAATTGGCGAGCGCGGCGTCAGTCCTACGTGCTATTTTTCCTCCGAAGCGAGCTGCTCCTCTGAGCAGAAACAGATGGTTCCCGTCCCCTCGGTTCCTCCGTCTTGGCTCCGCATCACCACCGCCGCATATCCTGTCTCTCACTTGGAGAAAACTGGGAGTTCAGCAGAAACACGTGGTCCGGCGGCCCCGGCTCCCCCGGCTTCGCTTCTACGTCACTGCAAATGCAGGAGAAAGCAGATGTTGCGGTGAAGCGGCTGCAGCATGTCGGATTCTGCAGCGTCTGATTATGGTCAGATCTTCAGACTGTGACGTAGCTGCAGCAGGATTCGTTAATGACGAGGTCAGGAGCTCCTTAAACCGCTACGGGAAGCGTCTCATCCATCATCTGGGTTTATGTGCTGCATCCAAATCAGCCTAATTAAAAAAAAAACATCATCTGCTGCCAAACAGAATCCTAATGTGCCAAAATAAGTTATGAAACGAGGCGAGCCCGACTGAAATGCGAGCACCTGTGGGTCGTTAGCGCCTGTCCACTCCTGGTCTTACTTTCCTCTTTGGTATCAATTATTTCTGAGAAACTGACCATGCATCGTGACTGTTCAGAACCTGAAACAGAAGATCTAGGAAAATTGTTCAATTGGTTTGTATTTATAGCTCTAAAAACTCCATAAATAACACTAGAAATCAACAAAGAATCCAAAGGAACAACTGCAGATTAGCCCAGACAGCCGCTGATGTCCTGCAGAGATGTGAGGTTGGTGGTTTTTGCCACTTTTTTATTTTTTACTCTGGCAAACTTTCCCAGTAATTAGCCTGATTCACCGAATGTAGACTGTTGGTGCAGCCAGTCAGCAGTTTTCCTCCTCGCATGCTATCATTTTTTTAAATCTGCGTTACTAAAATTGCAGATTATGGCGCGTCGGAATGTTAACGGGGTTACCCAGTCGCTCGACGACTCGGCACAGCCGGAGTGCGACGACAGCGTGGCTACGATGATATCGAGGGAAAAACAACCCAAAAACATGTACAAAAGCCCATTTTCCTCTAGTCGTTGATGATGCTTTTGACCCCCCCATCAAACTCCTGTCCCTCCTAGACTGTTTTGATGATTGCCATGGCGATAATCTCAACCCCCTCACTCAGCTGCCCCTTCCCACAGACCCAAATACGGCTATGTTTGTAGGGCAAGGTGCAGGGCAGCGGGGTGGAAGAGATGGGAGGCTGGAGGAAGGGGGTAAAGAAAGGAGGCAAAAGAGAGGGCGAGACGGAGAGGTCTGGAAATTCTAGAGTCACCGAGGCAGCGTGTCCACGACACAAAGGGAACAAAGGATGGCTTGAACAGGAGGAATGTCTCTTCTGATATCGTGTAACAGCACTGCTGTGATTAGAGGGGGTCTGTTGCCGATCACCGCGCGAACACTAGACGTTTCAGCGTCCAGCGGACCTGTGGTACAAGCGATGCACTTGTCACACTATCTGGCTACAGCACACGACAACCGCGCGTTAGCGAGACCCGAGTTACGTCATTTTACAAGTGTCTCCTGAGGGGTAACTTTGTTTGACAAATTAGACAAACGAGCATGAAGCTGCAGGCTGGGCGTTTCAAAGCAAAGCTAGGACGCAGCGATGGATTGTGACCACAGCAAACTGTCAAAATGAATGCGTCAATACTAATTTGACACTTGTACAATTTCGCAAAGTTGTGAGGATTTGTGCTCTAAGGCCGAACCGCTTCAAGCAACATCTTGGACCTTTTTTTGGAAGTTGAAGTCCAAAAAAACCTTTAAAACGGAACAATCAATCAAGCTAAGTGGTTTCCGCTCACTGCTAGCCTCTCTGCTAGCCTCTTCTAGCCTCTCTGCTAGCCTTTCTTTTTTGCCTCCTTTCTGCTGCCTCTGCTGTCTGTCTCTGGATTTATCTTCTCCTCCATCTGCCAGTCTGCAGTCGCTCAAGACTTCTTTTTTTTTATTTTGGGCTGAGCCGGGTTGGATGGGGTCAGGGTTCTGAGAAACTCATCCCCCATAATCCCTTGCTGCCTGGCCAGGTCGCCGCGTCGTTCCCAGCACGTACGCGCTTACATAAACACACACGGCAGGCGTCCGTTCTACACTCGGAAAGAAACAGCCGTGGTTTTATGCCGTTGAGCGGACGAGGCGCTCGCGGTGGGACCGGGTTTGTCTGTCTGTCTGTTTGTCTGTCTGTTTCACATCTGAAACCAGGCCTTTGAGAGGACCGTGGTTAAGTCCCACATGTTTGCACTGGAACTTTTTGTTTTCTCTTCAGGTTGAGGAGAACTTTTTCTCCTCTGTCGTCTTGAACCACCACGCTAATAAACCAAAAAAGCCTCATTTTTATTTTCACATTTTTTGCAGAAATGCATTTCTGTCAGTTTTAAGAACGTTTTCTCCCTGTTGGAACTTGGTTTTCTTGTTTGCCAGAGCCTCAGTCGGTCCTAATCCCCTCCATAAATGACCCAAGCTCTGGCCATGAGAACCAAACCTTCACCAAGACAACCACAATTTCAGGCATGTCCCAACAATCTCTGCAGTGTGTGTGTGTCTGTATGTGTGTGCGTGCGCGTGTGTGTGTGTATCCCAGCTGCTGAACAGATGGAATGCTCACTATGCAGCCGATGATAATAGTGTGGAATCCAAGGTCTCTGCTCCTTTTTCCTCTCCAACTTGTCAACTCTTATCCCCGTTCCTTCCTCCCTGCCCTCTCCCTCTCTCTCTCCTCCTCTTCCTCCAGCTGATTAGTCTCTTTCTATGCTTTGTTCTCTCTGATTGGAGACGTCTTGAGATCACTATCACGCCGAATATCACTCGGTCCCTCCGAGGCGACACAAATACAGCCAGTGTTGCCCTGTGTGTGTGTTCGTGTGTGTGCGTGTGTGTGTGAAGTGGGGGTTGAGTGGATGGCCGTTGCCACATTTTTCGCATTTTTTTCCTCTCCAGGTTTTTAAAAGGTTCGGTTTTTTTTTTTGTCCCCCAACAGACAGCCTGCTTTTAAGAACCGCAGGCCGCCTCGCAGAAGGAATTTAACCTTCACACCGCGAAACTGACACAGTTTTAGTTGCGAGCGACAGCACAGACTTTCCTAATGAGTTGGGACTAAAAGATGAACCCTTTCTCTGTCGTTTGTGGGGGGGTTTTCACGGCAGTGAAGGGGGCAGAAGCCGACCCCAACGTGCTCCCGTCTCATCGGATCTGGCTTGTCCTACTTTGCTTCAAGGAATATGATTCAAACCTGGAATTTTCCAGGTTTTGAAAGTAAGAAACTGTTGTGGGGGCCAGGAATTTGGAACACATCATCGGTGATGATAAATGCAGAACTGGGGCATCAAAGTAATTAAGTCGTTGCAACAGTGTGGGCGCGTGTGTGATGTGTCAAAACCATTGCCATTTTCAAATGAAATGTGTGCAAGCTGCAAATTACCTAAGCTTAGTTTAGCAGGAATACTTAACATGGGGATGTGCCTCCTTTGTTGTTGCTTTGAGGTTGCCAGGCAACCAGCAGGGACTGCAGGAAGTTAATGAGCTCATTCCAGCGAGCGCCAGTGTGTAAGGTAGTTAACATGGTTTTCATCTACCACTGCTGCCTAAATAACGTAAACAAGGCTGAAGCACGATCGAGATGATCACAGATTTTTTTTTGCGTCTTCGCTCCCTCTCGTCCTCCAAAGCCTCGTCTTCCCTCTCACCTTTCATCCCTCGCTCTCCCATCCTCCTGCTGATCCAGGGCTACCTCTTTGTCTTTCAATTTCCTTAGGTTTTTATATCTAAACTCCCCATCAGGCCCAGTTTTCTCCTTTCCTCCGTTTGCCTCCTTAGCCTGCTGTCCCACCTCCACTCGCTTTAGGTCTTCAGCCGTCGGCCATTCGCAGTTTCGCTTTATGCCACACCGAGCCGTCTGCCAGAGTTTTCAGAGACAAAGTGAAATATTATTATGGTTTAGGTTGGAGTTTTGGTGCAAGTTGTGACCTTGAGCTGAGGCCAAACACACTCCATCACAGGCCAACAGTTATTTTTCATCAAATAACCTCACATATTTGCCATATTAGGTCGATTAAATCCACATTAGCATAAAGCATTTCATAAATGTTGCTAAGTAGAGTGTATTTTTTACTGCAGAGAAGCTGCCAAGGCATTAACAAGGTCAGGGTTCTATTTCTCGAGTGAAATTACAACGCAATGAGCTCATTTTGTTATTTGCTGATTTGAAGCCATAGATTGCAGCATTGTGAGACCGGGTCCGACCTTAAAGGGAACATACACAGAAACTGTCACTTTTAGTAAGTTTCACTTCATTTTATCACAATATAAACAATATAGGTCCCAACCAGCGCCATCCTCTGTATGAAGTTTCTTTTCCTCCAGCATGTTCAGGGATGTTTAGGGAGAAGCAAAAAAAAAAAAGCAAATTTCAGATGAATCGGGCTTCTGAAGAGCAGCTGGTAGAGGAAAAATTACAGCTAACTGCCATGAAATGAGCGACGCTCTCCTGACGCCGTTTACCAGCCGTTAATATCGTTTGATGGCGAACATCTGCTGTTTGCCCAACACAACAGCTGAAAAGATGTCGTAATGGAATTCATCTCCTCCGCTGCTCCCCGGCTGTAGCTGACAAGTAGCTACAAAGCTGCGGCGCTGCGGCGGCCATGTTCAGTCAGCTGTGATGAACGGGTGCAACACGCCTGGTCGTCCCGCTGACCGACGGGCCGGCTCGGGTCTTTTATTCCATAAAAGAGGAAAAAATGTCTCCGAGTGGATGAAAGTGCACAAATGTGTGGCTGTGTGATGCAGAGTGTGTGTTTCACCTGTGACACATACACACACACACACACACACACACACACAGAAGCTCCGCAGTCTCCTGCTTCCACCGCTCATCAGTGGCCTGTAACCTGATCCCGTCTGCCTCTCTCTTGCTTTTTTATTCTCAAGCACGCACACACACATACACACACACACTGAGGTCAGATCGAGGTTGTGCTTCCATGACATCACTGTTGCCATGACTCATGAGTGTACCCCC